>QVOA01004389.1:0-55292 GCA_014825685.1 Pseudomyrmex cubaensis | reverse complement strand
CCTTTGGTAAATAGGACTAGACACGCTTTCGTTTGCAGTGCACTTGTTGACCGAAGATCTCCCAAGTACGCGTTGTTAAAAAAGAAATATAAGTAACTTCACATTCTCGCGATTTCGTTTCACGCGTAAGTTTTCCCGCGACACAGCGGCGGGAAAATCGACCGCGTCTTGCATGATTCGCAAGTGATTACACAAGTGGTTAGGCAATGATCGGAATTTATGGTTGGAACTTCTCTTTGAGAAGTATTGAAAACTGTAGAACTCTTCAAGTTACTATAATATTTCGTGATTAGAGATTTGTCAAAGATACTGTCAGTGTTTATTGTATCGCAGGTGCAAATAGCGATCTTTGAACTTGCAATTTTTGAAAGCGCAACTTTACACCGAACAGTCATCCGAGCCGGATGATTAACGCGCGGCAAACAAAGAACCAAGCGGAGAAAGGCATCGTTGTTGGTTTTGTTGTGAAGTGATGGCGAGGTGTTCAACCGCCCACCGTTTCCCTGTTCGCTATCTCATTTGGGGTTATCATGCGAAAGTAATCCCGATTTGTGGGTGGTCGTCGATGATGAGAAAATCGATAGCTAAGTTGCTATATGGGCGTTAGCCAATACTTGATGAGCGGGCGAAGTGCTTCATGAGCTTTCGCAGTTTTATCCGATAAGTAAACAATTATTAATTAATATATACAATGTGTAGAGTAATTATTTTACTTTAATACTACGCGATAAAAAGATCTCGACTTTTTTTTTATAATACTTCGACGACAGAAATAACTATTTTATTGATTTGTGTCACTATATTGTGTACAAATAAAATTTTCTGACTCTGTTTATACGCTTCTCACTTTCACTTTAGAAAAAAAAAATAAACCAAGTAAACCGTCTTTGTATACATCTTTATAGCCTGTTACGCGCATTTTGATTGATCTGTGTAAGATCAACAGATGGTACGATAATCGACAGCAATGTGGCACGAAGAATCGCGACCTAGGCTAAAAGATCTTTAGAAACAGAACTTGAGGAGAGATTTTCGGGACGGGTCCGGCGTGCTTCATCACCTGCTCATCATCGAGCGTGGGATGATGCTGATGGACCAGGTAGAAGAAAATCTCATAAAAAGGCGAGAGAAAAGGGGGAGGCCAGCGCATCGAGAATATATCGTTGGCGCGCTCTATTATTAATACGCTACGCAGATGTAAAGATCGAAGGTCACAATAGATCTATTGGATGATCTATCGCTCGCAACACATGTTCACTTCACGGATTTTTTTTACGGCTCTTTTTCGCACGATACGGACCTGGATACGACTTGGTCTTCGGTACGTGCGTAATTCAATCTCTCTCTTGCGTTAAAAATAACCACACGACTTATCTTCAACAGCAGAAAGCGTCTGAGTTGTATTGGTAAAGAATCTAGTTATCATCTGATTCGAGTGACAGTTTGTATTTTCGCAGCTTCGCGTTTCTACATCTAACTGTTCTCGGTAATAAGAGAGTTATAATTAAGATAACACGCAAAAGTGTCATAAATAGTTTATAAATAACGATAACCTCATTGTATACGTCGCAACGTGTGTAAGAGAAAGAAATGCTATCGTTTAGAAATTGGAGAAGCGTCTCAAAGAAGATTTCCCGCGGGAAAATGTACGCGCACGCGGTTCCTGGGAAAAACGGCTTTTTTTTAATCGCAGACAAGGAAGTGGGTGGATATCCTGACAAGCTGGCTGCTGCGTTTTTTTCTCAGAATTGGATGGAGAAGGAAAGAGAGAAGTGGGATATATAAATTTCCTTAAAAACACCAGAAGGACAAACTCGGCTGTCCGCAGAGCGGCAGCTGCCGGTGCCCACGGGACATCACGGGAGGAGACGAGGAGGACCACGTTGAAAGGAGAGACCAAGTCCTTAGAACAGGACGTGCGCCTCTCGTCTCACTTCCGGGTTCGCCTCGTATATTAGATATTCATGTCCGTTTCCTACGGCGCACCTGGCGCTTTTTCCTCATCGTCGTCGCGCCGTCGCGGAAAACGACGAACGGGAACTAATTTTAAAGCCATCGCGCTCGCGTGAATGCTCGTAACGACTTGCCGAGCGAGTACCAATTTTTTTTTTTTCACCGTTTCCTACACTAACGCCGATCGGTGTGTACCACCTATCGTCCGCGTTGTCAGCGAAAGTAACAAGACGGCTTTAATGGCGGCGGAAGGATTGTGTATGCTCTGACGACGGTTCGTGGGAAATCGCTCCAACACTCGAGCACTTTCGTCCGCGGGACAGCCGAAGGATATAGCTGAGAAAAAAAAACGAGAGAGCCTGGGAAAAAATCGAACTTCAAATATCCTTAGTTGATCGTGCGCAAGTACGAAACAAACACGGGAGTGTATCTCGAGTTAATCAGTTTTGTGTATACGCGATAATGAGTGCTATTGTCAACATGAAATATAGATATATCTATTTCCTAATAAATAATAATTGTGCTTTCTAGTTTTTCGTGAGATACAAATTTTGGTCATCAACTACGCGAGTACGCGCACAATCTCGCTTTACATGTCGAAATATATTATTTTATCTTTTGATCTGTAAAAATAAACGTCGACACACGGAAAAAGCAAGTACGATTGTTGAGTCAAAACGTGAAGAATCGTAATAAAAGTCATGATGATCTAAATTCAAAGGCTGTCGTGCGCGAAGAGCAAGAAGACAAAGCGCGCGCGCGTCGCGACGCTTGATACGCACGAGCTTGAATTGATAAGAAAAAGTGAGCATTGTATTTCGATACTCAACTTATCGATGTAGAGTATAGACGTGTAGAAAAAGGTAATACGAACCGTCAATGGACGTCAATTGGTAAGAGACAATTATGAATGAAGAAGAGTTATAAAGTGCTCGATGATCCGATTTCATAAAAAAACTTGCTGAGGAAGAAGATATTTAATATAATCTTTAATATAATCTTTCAGATGAGTCGGCTATTTAATTGTCAAATAAAAGACAATCATTTGTCGCGTACAAAGAAAATATTATTGCACACGTGAAGTTTAACATATAATAAATACCATTTCGTACGACAGTATTTACAATTGATTGAAAGGACATTTAACAACGCTTAAAGTGGTTAAATAATTACGAACCCTTCGTCCTGGGAAATTGGTTTCCATATGAATCTCAAAAGCAAGAAGAGATTGCTTCCGTAAGGGATCCTGTGTACTTTCTCTTAAGGAACACGCTCAACCGAGCCTGTCCTAATATTTACGGAATTGAAACGCCCTTTTCCACTCGCTCGTCGTCTTTTTCCAAAGAGAGGACACCGTAAAGTGGCTGAGGACCTTTTTGACTGTGTACGCGTCCTTTGTATACTTCGTGCATCACAAGAAGGGCACTTAGCTCACAAGGAGCTGCAATTTGTGGGATTTTACAACTACGAGCGAATATATATTGCACCTGAGAATCGTTTTTCTGAGATCTCCGGAAATAAAATATCACGGCACTCAGAGCTAATAATGGACTCGGCATATTTTCCTTTGAATTTTTCTGCGCTCGCCACTTAGTCATTTGTAGAAAATTTATTATAGTAATATAAAAAGAAAGCGTGTAAGAAGATACGCGCGCGTACTTTATTTTCCCTTAGAACAGTTTACGTGTGTGCGTGTGTGCAAATTCTATGTATTTACATGCACACTATGTACATTGTAAAATATATTTCCTCTTGTGTATAATTCCTCGAAATTTCCATAAGATTATTTATAATCGTTGCGATTGAATATTTTGTAGGGCGCGAAAGTCATAAAATTTTAAATCGCACGCAATATCGGATTACTAAGACTAGCTTTTTGAAGTTTCGCGCTATATGAATCAACTCCTGAATGCGTAGGAGCGCGTGAATAGCAAAATGAGCAACGAGATGAGCTTTGGTTACGAGCTAACGAGAATACATGAATACGTTTATCTCCTATATATGTGTTGCTTTTTCAATCTACTCTTCTTCTTTCTCGACACGAGCAAAATGATGATCGTCATTTCGCGGAATTTCTCGGGTTTCTATCGGTGAGAGGCAAACCAATACATATATATATATATATACTACATCGGGAAGAACATTTCACGGAGCGTGCTTCGTTCGACGATCGTCGAAAGAAGGCGCGAGACGAATCGTAAAGGATCAGAACGGAATAAGAAGCAACGCTCGTGTATTCCGTCGAGAATTACACGTCGACGAGCCGTGAGTTGCACCTGCAAAAATAGCTACAACATTGATTGCGTGCCGTATCTGCCATCGTGTTACGCGTTTCATTGTATTCAGACAAAAAGAAGCTCTACTTTATCCTTCTTTTAACTCTCTCTTTTCATCCCCGTTTTAATACATTTTTTAAATAAAAAATTGGCCTATTATAAGTCTTGAAAGAGAAAAAAATATGTGATATTTATATAAATTCCGAATAAGTAAATTTTTTCAGACTCTAATGACAAAAATATTCCGATATTGTTTACAAAAAACCCTAATTTTTTTATTACATGTTTTAGAATTTAACGTATCATTGTGCGTTCGCCTTTTACACGCGTTCCACGTTAACATGACAATGAAATAATTATCATTCGCTGACACGCATATGTTTCACTCGGCTACTGCCTGTCGCATTATGCGCGGCATGCAAACTGAAAAAGATCATTTGCGTGAGCCGAGCGAAAACCGTTCGCTCAATCGGCGGTATTTGCTCTGCTACGACGTTGAAGTGGTTCTTCGCGCGGGTTAGGTTCTTTTCTATATAAGAGACCGGGACACTCTCTCGCACAGGGACCTTCATCTGCCGCTCGTTATTCGTCCTGCGTACAAAGCATCCTTGATACCGCGGAGATTGCATTGACCGGGGATCTGGCAAGCGAGGGGAGGGAGACCGAGCGGCTCTCGAGTTCGCCAGAGGAATTTCATGTCGTCGCGCGGAGAAAGAAGGCAAAAAAGGTGGAACGTAAGGTCGAAGAACGGCTCGTCGAGGGTGGACGAGCGATCTAGGCGTCTCGACCTTCGCCTCTTTTAACCGCGCGGCTGGTCGAGGAGTGCACTCGACCAGATTCACAGTCATCATTCGTGACTCCTCTTGTCAGCCCGTAGAAAAGGCGAATGGCAAATGGCTCTTTCTTTGCTCGCTGCAGCGGCGCGTCGCGACAGCGATACAACTGTGACACAGACCGCACGATCCTGAATCCTGCCCACTCGCACGCCGCGCCAGGTGTGCGCGACCATTTCATTTTTATAATCAGCTGATATGTCGTAATTGCGCGTATTGTTAAATTTCTTACGTGCGTGTATCGCGCCGCGCTACATTGTTCAATAGACAACAGTCGCCGTCCGTCTGGCAGGGAGAATTCATTCGGTACAAACGCGATATTTAATTTTTTTTTTTAATGCCTATCTATTTTACTCAAAGGGGGATGTTCTCGACAAAAAGAATACAGACATTTGAAAAAAGTTACAAGTGTGTGTTGTATAAATGTGTATTCGTGAATTTCTATATATAACAACGCGCGCGTTGATAAATAAACGTAATTACGTGATCGATATCAATATAGAACTTAATGATTACAAATAGATAAGTTATATAATATTATTTTTACTTTCTTATATTTACTGTGCTTAGCAAACACAAGAAACTTCACCTTAGCTCGGCTGCGCGGGTTATCTCTATGTGAAAAATATTATCTTTCGAGATAAAACAAGAAGGACAGAGATTTTTCTTGAAGAAAAACCCCTCGTGTGGTTGTCTCTAAACAATCGAGAAACAAAAAATAAATTGCCTGAGATCGAGAGCCGCGATAGAGAAGGAAAGAGAAAAACATACGGCGGCAAGAGCGCGGGAAGACACTTGACTGTCAGCGCATTTATCTTTTCCCATAACGGGACCTATAACACAGGAACCATGGATTGATTTACGTCAAGTAAGCGACTTGAGGTCGCCATACGTTGCTACGCATGTTTGCCGTTCCGCTAATCACGATTACGACGAGTTATCTTATCTCTCGCTTGTGTTATCTGCCAAATATATCAAAAGAGAGTGGAAATATGAAATTTCTCGTGTCAAAATATACATAACATAGGTTGGAAAATAGAAAGAGAAGAGTTTCCTTTTTTTCTCGAATAAATAAAACCAAATGAAGTAAAATAATATATACGTGCAATTATGTAGTTAATAATTACGGAACGACTTGCTTTATTTACAACGTTGTAAAGACGCGTTTTAAAAACCTCGTCGCGGCTAAGGTGCACGCTCCTACCGAATTCGTCACGGTCGATCTTCTGTGTAAGAGGTATTAATCGCGATAGCAATCAAGTGCAAAGTAATTTTACGCGCGTTTGCGGTATATTTAACGGGCTTAACGGCCGAAAACCAGGCGACGGGGCGTATCGCGACATTAGCGCGATGAGAAACAAAATACCCGATAAAAAGCGGCGACATGTGCTCCTACATGGCAGTACCAAGTGTGTGCTCGATGTACCCACATGGCCGGCAAACTTAAATCTTTTTTTTTTCTTCTATAGGAGACGCACATACTCTCTCCTGCCGCGTGCAGACACCGAACTTCGCGTGCGGTTCTGTTTTCGCGAGGCTGCGTCAGAAAAAATGTCCCCGAAGGGCAGAGAGAACGGATTCGAGTCGCTGTATATGACGCACAATCTCCCGTCATTAAGTCTTGCGGCGAGCATCGTGTCTGTTTTGGTCGTCAAATGAGAAAAAAATTGTATATTCACGCGATGAAGTAACTGCGTAACGTATGAGAAACGCGTCGTAGAATTTTTCTAAAAAAAAGTACAGAGAACAGCTGCGTGCTACACTACTTCTCTTTAGTCTCTCAAAAATATTGTCATTAAAATAATACTTTGAAAAGCTGCATTTATCTTGAGATAAATATTGAAAAAAGTTGGAAAAACCGCTCAATTTATGTTCAAATGTTTTTTTTTTTTTTCACGTAAAAAACTATCATTAGTAGAACGCAGAAGCGATAAATAATGAAAATATGTGTCGTGATTTTTTTTCCTAGCACTGTTACGTAAAATCTCGAACGTTTTGCGTGTTATTTAGATCCGTTGCAGCGCGATCGGCACAACAGCAGATTTATTACGTCCTGATTAAGTTACACGTTGATTTCAGTCTGTTCACGGCGAAGGTACTTTTAAGATACCAGATCGAGGGATATCGTGTTCCTCGAGCGTGCGTGTATTTTAGACCACGGCGTATTCCTTAACCGCGATTGTGTACAAGCGTACTGTTCGTCTTGCGCTCCTTCCATCACAACGACGTTCCCAGACCAAGACTGTGCTACCAGAGTGTAACGTTATATTCTCGCCATGGTGGTTGTTTCGTTATGGCGACGAACTCGTATCTCGCGTACACTCGAGAGGCGTTGCAGCACACTCTGCATGGGTGGCCGTCTCAGGAGCAAACAAGAAGAAGCAAACGCTTCGCGCTGTCCGGAGCAATATCGATTATGAAAATTCGATAATATTACGCAGATACGCGCACGAGATTAACGTTTTTTTCTTTTTTCTAAAATTTAGATTACATCGATTATTTTTTTGCACAAAGAATATTTACAAAAACTTTTTTTCTTTGCTTCAAATTGCAGAAATTAGAAATGCTATCTAGCTTTAAATCTGTTATTCTAGAATTCTGAAAGACAGAATTAGGTTTCTTCGTTGTCATTCAACCTGTTTTAAGTCTCACATGTATTTTCTGACGGAAGAAAGTTTTTTACGATGCAAGGTGCATATATACACAATCTAACTGTGTCAACGCGTATCGACTCCTCCTTTTCTGTGTTCCGCGGAGGTGAGTTCCCGTCTCAAGTTCAGTGCCATCTCGCAGGTTTAGTCTCGCTCGCTGCACAGCTTTCTTCCACCTTCTTGGCAGCCACCGTGGACCCATAGTGGCTCATATATCGTGAGACGACGCAACAATGCGGTATTTGAGAGTGTCGTGGCCCCGCAGGTAACCGAACCCTGTCTTTCATCCCTCTCTGACCGTCTATGTCTCGTCCACCAACGCTCGAGAATCCTCCTCGGTCGGGGGCAACAATACTCGCTTGGATATATTCTCTGCGTGTTCACTCGACGCGAACGGCACCGGTTTTCTTAAATGCATACGCCGCATCGCGCGTGCATGGAGCAGTTGCAGCGAGAGGAACGATGAATGCGAATGTGTAGCGTGCGTAAAAGGGGGAGTAAAAGAGGGACGTGCGGGATGTGCAAGGATAACTAAAGCTGAATGAGAATTTTAGCGATTCAGATTTGCATACTAACAATTTTTCGTTTTGAAAACTAACTTCGTCAAACAGTTAAGTGTTTCCGAGTTTGAGCAAAAATAGTGAATGTTACGCACATAGTTTTCATAATTATCATTCGTTTTTTTTTTACTCGCTTGAATATGTTACATCGATTTAACATTGCAAATGATATTTTTATTATTTACGCACAAACACGCTCGGGGAAAAAACGAACAAATCAGAATCGCAAATGTTTATCACTGCGGTCGAATCAGATACATCAGATATATCAGTTTTATCGTATTAATTTGCATCAACTCGCGTTCTGTTGTAATCACGTACGTATCTCGTGTGATTACATGTCGCTAATATGTCGTTAATTTACCGACGATTGCAATTCACATGCTTTGCATTAAAAGCATATTTAACCGCGTGTGCTGTTGGAAACTTATTTCTAATGACGCAAATATACACACACCGTGTCCTTGCGCAGAAGTTTCAAGTAGAAAATCAGCATACCAAATTACGGGTTATATACCATTCTCTAAGATAGCTATGTCTCAGAATCGAGCTTTTAAAAAACATTTAAATATTTAAAAAAAAAAACATTTCTTAACACAATTCACGATTCTTATTATAAAAAGTTATATCAAAAAATTTAATTTAAAATACAATATTTTTTATTACGTGGTTGTTTTGAAACATTTAGTAGTTAATTATCATCGTGCGCAAAAAGTCGTTTTAGCTCTCTCTTTGAAACGATTTCAAAAAATAAATGAGACTTTTGTTACGCGAAATTGCCACCCACAGGTTAGACTGATACGTGATTTTCAGAAATGAGAGCTCAAGTTCACTTGTTCGTCCAGTCGGATCGACTGGCGTGGACATTCACCCCGACCTCAGAGCAGAGAACGCGACGCTCGCGCGACATCAAATCCCGGTTTGGACGCGAGCGCTCGACTCCCCGGAGACATATCTGGGCTGTTTTCTTTGGTACTAGTTACCCCATTTGGTCAAGAAGGGAGCTTGTTCACGACTATCCGATCGCGCGTCGAACGGATGCGCCTCGTTCTTCAATCCTTTCGGTACGTGTGCGTCCACTGTTGCAATTTTACGTCGCGACACAGGAAAACGTTTCCTTCTACGGCGGAACGATCTTTCTGACAGTCTCGTTGGAAATGAGCGTTCTATACTTCTCCGAATAGAGAAACGGTTTAAATAGTCCTCTACAAAAAAAAGTCTTTTCCGAGAAGTCGGACAGTGTTCAAAGTTTTATAAAATAATAACGCGCAAGCCGGTTTTCTATCCGCGAAGGATAAGACAACAAACCGTGACAGAAAGGAAAATATTAAATGAGCAGGTGGCATTCCGGACTGCCGCAAGGCAGCCGTACCTTCGCATACTGGGAATAGAACGTCTCTTTAAACTCGCGTGACGGTAGACGCGAAGTACACGTGAGAAAAAGGCAAGTCTCGCGATATTTTCTCATATGCTATATGTCGTGTGCTCTCATAATGTTAGTCCGCCAAGTATCTCATATCTCGTTCGTATTATAATAAAGTAAAAGACAAATTTACGTAAGTTTATAATATATGTGATTCGCGTAACACAATTGTATTTATGTTGCAATAAATATATCATTAAATTATTACATTAAGGTTATTTTTTTACGTAACTTGAAACGTATTTCTCTCTTCTTTGAATTTCTATATCTGTTTCGAAAAACAATTTGTATTGGTTACAAAGACGCGTTACTTTAGTCACCGCAATTCGTGAATTCTGGTCCCGACACAACTTCCCGGAGTGGAGAAACAAAATTGTTTTCGCGTGTTCTCTCGGGAGAGACATGATCACCGCGAGTCTTTGCGGGAATGGAGAACGGACGGACATCACGCCAGAGGACAAGAAGAGAAAAAAGGAGAGAGAGAGAGAGATCAAGACAGCGGAAAGATGCGGGAAGAAGACGAAGAAAGACTCGCGCTATCAGAGAAGCAAGCGTGAAAAAGAGAGAGAGAGGGATGAGGAGAAAGGAGACAGAGAGAGAGGATGAGAGATAGAAAAAGAAAGAGAGAGAAAGAGAGAGAAGGGTAGAAGTGGGGAAAGAGAGGTGGACCGGCTTGAGGCCTCGTAGCATGCAATCTTCGCCCATTGAAGACGCGCTGGGAAACTGCACGGTTATTATGCCTGAATGGAACAGGGGACGGGGTATGCGGGGCAGAGAAGAATGTCGAAGGTAGCAGAAGAGGATGAACGCAAAACGTGCGCGCTCCTCCCGGCGAGGGGGAGGTTCCTGCTCCGTAACCGCGGCACGCAAACTTTGGAACCATGTGCTGGCTGCGCGCGTCCTCGGAGAACCCGGTTCCACGACGAAAACCCGCGGATGTCCTCTGCGTCCAAGAAGAAGAGAAAGAAAGACAGAGAGATAGCGAGGAAAAGAGAAGGGAGCGGGGAAGAGGGGGAGAGAGGGAGATTCCACCGCGGTCTTTTTGCGCTGTTTGACGTCCTCGCGATTTTATGGCATGCATGATGCAGCCTGTTCGCTTTACGAACTCACTGAGCAGGTTCATGTTCGGAGGAGAGGCTTGGAGCTCCTCGTAGAGAAGATCGTCTGAATGAGATTACTCGGTTGACTTTCGCACCATTTGAAAATATCGGGAATGAAACATTGGCAGTTTAAACTCAACGCCGCGTCACTAGAACGAGTGTGCGTTTCTATAATGTTTTCGCTCTTCTATCTGTGGACGGAATCAGATATTTCTATTCAATGTCTCGAGAATCTATCGAGAAGTAACTTAACAACACAATTGACGTGCTTATAACTAAACGAAAGAGAAAATTTCAAAACAATAAAAATAATTTTGTAATGTATAATAACAATAATTAACAACATTAAAAACAAAAAGGAATCGTGCTCGTTCAAGTGACAGACAGACTTTGCATATATTTTTTGTACTGTCATTTCTCTTCGAGTAATTTCGCTACGTTTATTTCGTATCTTCGTCAATTATGCTCTACTCTTCTGATTGCCCACGCATACGAAAAAGACACCGGCGTGCTTGCAACTTCCTCGTTGCACGTATAAATAGATATGTGGCTTGAGACAGGATGCTGACAACTCGATTGTCGAAGTGTCGTTGGAACGCCTCCATTCAAAGACCGAGCATCGTACGAGCCTCGTACAAAACGCGCTTGATAAGAAGTACCTACCAGCCCTCTCTCTCTCTTTCTTTCTCTCTCCCACTGTAAGGCGAGCATTTAAACAACGTGGCAGAAACGTCTCACGTCGTAAGAGCCTCACCTTACGCGATAAGCGACATACGCGATCTCGTGTGTTTTTAGATGAAAAGATTTACACGCATATCGGAGATATCGGTGATTTATAATACACACATATTATCTGAGAGAGATATAAAATATTATTCTATTTGATTTTTTTTTAAAATGTGCTTTGAGACGCTGTGCTTTGTTTTATAGCGATTTAACAAAAAATAAATGCGCAAGACACGTGATACGATCGCAAAAAATACAAACGCGTTTGCATGACTTGAATCGATTTGCATTTCTGTGAAAACACGAGTCAATGTTCCCTTCCGTACTTTCACCTTGCACACTTTTGTCGAACGGCAAATCTACAAACTCGTAACGAATTATTATTACGTGTGAGAAACACGTTCCAAACACGTAATAATCGACGATGATTCTTTCAGGGCAATCACCTTACACCGCCACTACCTAAGATATCTCGGGGCCGGTAGACGGTTTCATCGATTTTCCTGTAGCATTCCGTTCAAGACGTCGTCTCGGTGCGAGCAAGAAACATCATCGCGGCATTGAATTCCGGGCCAATACGAGCGCCCCCCTCATCAACCTCAATTAAACTCCACCGTCTCGCAGTTATGCTCACTTCGCACCCGAGGCGCACCGAGTTCTACTGGTGTTAAGTCACTATGTATTATTGGTCGAGTTCACTCGTCTCAAGGAAGCCTCTCTCTCGCCTGGCCGTCAAAGTCTCATTCTCGTTTTTCTTCCCGTTGTTAAAGAATTTAACCAGAAAACGGAATTTCTATCCGAGAGTTTTTTTTGAAAATATCATTTTAACGTGAGGTGACGACGGTAAAAACAAGTGATGATAGCAAAAACAGTTATTTCAACTTGATGTGTGTATAATTTGAAACTCGGAATTTTGATGAATCTTTGAAACTTGTTTTCATTTACGAAAGTTTCTCTTCAGCTCGCTCTCTCGCTCTCTCTCTCTCTCTCTCTCTCTCTCTCTCTCTCTCTCTCTTTCTATCTCTTTCTCTTTCTCTTTCCGCTCAAACTATGCAGAAAAGTAACTCTGCAATGCAACGCGGCGTTCCTAGCGGGTTCTCTAAGAGCGCTTTCTATTTCGTAATGACGCCGATTACGCGCCAAGTTTCAACGAGAGACTATCAAATCCTTTCCTGCTGGTGACCCTCGAGTGGCCATGTTCCTTGAGACTGGCTTCTTGAGATCAGCGCTGGACATGTTGCTGAATGTCGTCTCCGGGATTACGTATCGAGGGCAGTGTCGTTGAACTTCAATACTCCCGTAATGAAAGGGGAATCTCCTCGCAGGATCTCCGCCACCGTACTCTTTCAGACCGAATGAATGCCGCGAGTCTTTGAACTTCATCGCCAACTGGCACGGCGACTCGACTCGAGGCATGCACGCGTTCCGATTTCCGCTGCGATCGGAGAGATGCAGCCAGGCAACGATATCCTCGATATCCGCATCTTCAATCTGCTCGCGACGGATACAAAACCGCAAAATGCAAAAGAGCGTAGTTTCTCCCAACGCGATTTTTCAGACGAAATATTGAATATCGAATTGAATATAGCGAACTGTTTTCTTTTTGCGATATTTGAACACATTTCTCAAAGCACATTTCCTATATATTTGAAAATGCTGTCTGATTGGATAAGAATTTTTTTAATTAAACAAAATCATTCAGCTGATGTTAAATAACAACAGAAATGAAAGAAGAAAATATTCCGCGCGCGGCATTCTACAAGTTGATCGTCGTCGGAAGCAAAACTCTCACTAGAAGCACGCGTCTCGAAAATCGTAGGATGCTTGGCGCGTTCTTTCGCAAGGTGTGAACAGGGCGTGCGAAAAGAGAAAAAAGCGACAGATTAATCTTGAATTCCGCGAGTTTCACGCGTAAATAAATACGACTGCATGTGCGTGAGATTTGTACCGAGTGACGACACGTGAAAAATTTCTCTCGCAAGAAGAACGTCTCTTTTCGGACGACTTTTCTTTTCTCTTTTTGAGTGGGAAAATATTTTACCTGGAATTTCTATAGAAAACGAGAAAGGACATTTTACTGTAACGGATATCCAAGAAACCTTAACTAAAGATAAAATAACTAAAATAAATATATCAAAAGGCTAAAAGACTTACTTAAACAGCATATGAGCTCGCAGATAAATACAGAAAAAGTAGATTTTAACAATTTTATTGTCTAATACTTCACTTGAAAAAGAAAAACATTTTAACACATTACATATACGGCTCACATATTAATACATGTTAATACGTGATAACACGCATTAATATAAAAAATGTATTAATACATATACAATATGTTAACTGTATTTGCATGTTTTCCATAAATATTCGACAACAGTTTGCATATGGCTTCGTAACTCTATGGTTCTATCGTGGTTACGAGTGTCAGGTCGCCCCGTCAGGATTTTTTCAGAAATCGAAATAGATGTATGAATACGAGAGTGCGTCATCCCAGTTAAACCCTCACAGCTGGACATCCATTCATGTTCCAAGCTGGATTCCACTTCAAAATTTTTTCCACCAAGTTTTCCAGTTTTCCTTTCTAACTCCGATCAATCGCACGATAATATATTACACCATCGAAGTTAATAGATTTTGTCATCAGAGACAGGAAACTAAGAAACCTATACCTGTATCTAACGTATTAACGTTTCAAGTTTTTGCACAAAGAATTTTTTATTCTGATTTTTAGACGACGCGCAATTTTCAGACAACCTACCGGCATGACTAAATGATGACTTTGCGTAGACAGTTATGGGGATATAGTTTTTCCGTTGCTTATATCGAGAGTAGGAGAAAGAGAGACACATACACAAGTATATTATATACTATCACTTCCACAACGCGTTCACATCGATAGCGCGTGTGCCCGAGAAAAGTGTTGGTTCTCAGAGAAAAACACTTGGTATGCGCATAATTTCGCTTGCGACGCGCTAAATTATGCGCGTGTGAAGCACCTCTGTGCGGCTCACCGGTGGGTGATATGACACGAAGTCGAACTAATCGCGGAATGTGCCGGCGATGGTAGCGCACAATTGGCTTTTTGTGCGCGCTTAGATTCGGCGGGTGTATTCATTTCATTAGGTCATTAAACAATTACGCACACTCGCGCGTTTACATGCGCTCGTGAATGCGTTCCTTGTAATTGGGCGTGAAGCTACTTCAGGCGCTTTCTTTGCCGTCTATCTAAACACGAAGAGCCGGAAGATCAATAAATTTACCGATCACACGCAAATCTAATCACCACGCATTTTATCATTGTTATTAACGTTGCGTAGACAATTAATAACGAATTTCTAATTTCTTTTGTTTGATAAAATTTGCCTATCCTTTTTTTAGAGATTTAATTTTTTCATAAATGTTGTTTTATGACGTACGCGAGAAAAATAAGATAAGATCGTGCTGCAATACTTAAAATGTTCTTAGTATTTTGAATTTTGTTGAACGAAAAAAAACAGGAAGACAACAAGCAAGCAGAGACAACGCGAGATAATGCACGAAGTAAAATGTACTCCAAGAGCGAGGTGAATGTATTGTCGACCCTGATTGCATCTACTGTTGCCGCTCGCACCGGCAAAGATAGCTCAATTGCTGAACATTCAATGCTAACGTTCCTTCGCAATAAATCGCAGTTGTGATTATTTTTCGCGCTACATTTCATCGTCAAGTATCGGACATTCTAACAATTTTTAAGTAGAAGAACAGAAGTGTCTCTTTATTTTTTCTCTTTTTGCATTATTGGAAAAAAAATATTTCTAAAAGATGTCTCTTTTTCGTTTTCTACATGTTTGATACACTAATGAAGTCTGAGTAATTAGGGAAGTAAAGAGAATGCTCGAGCGTAAAAAATCAGCAAGACAGAACGATGTTCAAATCACTCGCCGTAATATCATCGCGCAAGATGATTCGCGAGCTGATGCGTCATCCGTCGCGATCGTCGTCATCGACATCGGTTCAAGTGGTGTTGACCCGAGCTCGTTCCCTTGCATCCTTGCGACTCGTTATCGATTCGTGGGAACACCATTCCGATCTTATACCGATCGTTATCACGATTAATCACAATATCGAAGGACGAAGAAAGCAGCGCGCAAACACAAAACAGGTTCGGATATATTAAATCGCGAATATTAAAGTTCGCGAGCAAAGTTGTTGTTTTTGAAACGCGCAGTTGAGAGAGAAAGAGACGTGCTTCATAAATTTTTATTTTGATAAAAAAAAAAAAGGTATAAATCACTTGTTTATTCTCTGAATACGTTCCTCGGTTGTTTCTGTGCGCCACGCAAGGCTGCAAAGTTCGATTCGAGTCTCTGCTTTATGCTTGGCTGACTACCGCTCCTCTATGTCTGTACCTCCGCGTGCAATAAAGGGAGAGAAGAGGAGAGGCGTCGCCTCTCAAGAACGCGGGGGAAACGTGTTCTTACTTCCATCGTGGTCTGCTTTTTCAGACGGGCGATACTTCGCCGAAGAATTCAATGAAGAATTACCGCATAATTTTCAATTCCGAGGGGAGAGCGATCTCTTCCCTATTTGGCCGCGCATTTTTCTCGACTTTCATCATCTCGTCTCTTACATCAAAAGATCTCGACCGTCGTAAGTTACAGTCCGTCCGTCGTTCGGAACGCGGCGCGCGTACTTGAAGAGGCGGTAACGACACGAAGAAACCGGCAGGACTCTTGCCAGTGGCAGTTTTGCTCGAGGGAAGGTTCGGTGAATCGAAGCAGAAAAAAAAAAAAAAAAAAAAAAAAAAAATGGCGTAAATTAACGAAGCAAAATAACGCGGAGATATAAGCGTTATATGTGTAAGTGGAGCGGCAATGCCGTCTCATGTCGCAGAAATACAACTTTTATTTTCAAACTAATCGCATGGAAAATGGAACTAGGCCATAGTTTTACTTACTGTTTATTGATACTAACTACCGCGACTTTCTAGTTTAACATTGAATCGATTGTTTTTGTTGTAGCGAAAATATTAAAAACGTTAAAACCCCACCAAAGTTTCGACGTTATAAATTGAAAAAATCACGAAATGAGTTCTCGTTAGAAGGATTCGTATGAAGACGTTCGTTTTATCTCGATATCCCCTTTCGCGGCAGTACTGCCGCTTTAACGAAAGTTCCAACGGACGGCATCGTACCATTGGCCTTGTTCCCGTCTGGGCGCTTTGGACGAGCCAAACTGATTAAAGTCCCTAATTAACCGTTTAACAAGATATATTTAACTCGTGGTGTTCACGCTTGTAAACGCGGAAGAAAGAAAGGGAGAAGGAAGGAGATCTCAAATCGGAGAAATGCCGCCGCATTTTTGGCACGAAAATAAATACGCTCTGCTAAATAGTCGTTCTGTCTTTCTTTGACACGTTTGCGATCTTTTATCGTCGTGGGTAGAAATATAGTCGTAAGTAGAAATATATAAAACTGGCGTTTTCTCGCACAGAAATAAGATGCACGCTGCTCGCTTTTTTTTATTCAACGTTCGCGCGCGTCAAGTATATATATCGTAACTTTTTTATCTTTTTCGTTCGCAAAAACAATGATAGGTGAGGGAGGTTATTTATCTGCACCGGTTCTTTCTGATTTGCTTATCGTAAGGGCAGTCGGTTTCTCTTTATCAACGTCGAGAGATACGCAATTTCTTATCTACTAGCGCGATAAATGCATTGTGCGCCAAATGAGATACACCTATAAGATACACCAGGTAAAACCGTTAGCTTTGTAAATATGTGACAAAAATTGCACGTATGTACACGTCTCAAACTTGAAGAGAGCCAACACATCACCTTACAGAGTACATATTTGTTATGTTTCGATAAAATTTATATTATTTGTGAAAACAACATTGTTTTTTCGAGAAAGTTTCATATATAAATCTTCATAAAGATTGTAAATAGACATATTTCTATATGTTTTTTGCTTAAGGTCAGTTTTTGCTGTGCGCAATTGCAATATAATGTGTTGCAAAAATCGGCGAGCTTAGGAGCGCGACGGACATTCAGCGAGTTGAATCGAGAGTGAGTCGAGAAAGCGCAATTCATAAAAGCATTAAAGTTTGCGTAACTAAAATGGTCGTTCAGCCGAGCGAAACAAGTATATATCTACTGGATAGACGTACAAGTTTAAGAATTTAATAATTCTTAATACGGTTAGACGAAAGAACAGTGTCGAGATAACGCGACAAAAAACGTATAAGAGAGTGTTTTTACAGCAAGAACTTGAAATTTACACAGAAAGATGGAAGACTTTCTAACAATATGAAATATTTGAGAATAAAATTCAATAATATATGTATATGTAAATATTTACTTCTTGTAAGTCACTTTCAAGCCTCAAACACCTGTTAACTCGCTGTTTGTTTCTCTCGCCGCCGAGTGTGTTTAACTGAAAATTAACCGAACTTGAGAAGAATTTTATTCTTAGAAAATCTTTAAGAATCTGATTATTTTCTGTTTTACGTTAAATAATAGCGTGACTTAATTTTTTCTGTTTTATGTTAAATAATAGAGTGACTTTTAGGCGCACATTAAATTAAAAAACAGCGTACGAACCTCTTTCCTCGATAACATCGCTCGTGGATAGATCGACGAACAAGAGGACAAAGAAACAAATTCCAAGGAACTTAACCATCTCCATTCTGCGAGGAATCCCCAGAACACTTTCACAAGAAACGACCCATATCCACTTTTCACCACCACCACTTGTCACCGCGCGCGAATTTTCGCACTTTTCAATACGTCTCGCGTCTTCGCGACGACAACGCACCCGTTTTGATTTCACATTTAACACGACGCGACGCGATGACAACTTAGATCGATTTCGATTTTCCGAATCAGTTCACACTCGAGACATTGCGACTCGAAAGATCTACTTTGTAGATTTTCTGTCTTGTTTTCTTCGGAATTGTCTTTTCTTTCGATTTCAATTCTTTTAAATGTTTCGGCGCACGTGACGACGCTCAAATGGTTTGTTATGAAGTCGGATCAGTCTTTTCGTTCGAACGTTGACAGTCGTTGACAATTGGAGCACTTCGCTTCAAAAGATCGACGAACACTCGCGTTACTTTAACGGGCGCGAAATAAGAAAACAAAACCGTACACGATGTTAATTTTAAACTAACACCGAAGTTTTACGCGGAGAGATGGTGTTTTTTCGGCCACTCTCGCAACTTTACAATACGTATTACGCGCACGTCTTATTCCCACGTCGACCGCGTTAAGAATACGCGCGCCCGCGGACTCGCGCGCCACTAGACGGCGCCACTACCGAAGATTTACGGAAACGATCGAAGATTGCCGAGTGATCTGGGCTTGCGCGCGAGACTAGAGAGCCTCGATTCGGGATTTTTGCAAATCGTTGCAATGACGTTCCGTGTTTAACAAGTAAAATCTCTGTAAAATTTCGGTTATCGTGACTAAAATAAGGAAGATTTCGATCTGAAGGAACGGAGTAACGTGTTTCATGGCTGTGGTAAGTAATGTGATTTAAGAATTCGACCGAGATTAAAGTAGATTTGTGCATGCGATAAATGTTCATCGATGTGATTGTTCTTTTTAGAATGTGCACACGTACGGACGCTAGATATTTAAATGTCAATCGCGCACTCTATTGCAGAATGGTAAGTTTTTAGTTTTTGCAGATATTAATTTTATACGATAAATGCAACAAACATTGTCGCAATAAAAAAGTCTACGACAAAAAATGTTACTGTATTATGTTTTACCGTATATGTGTAAAACTAATCGTGTAAAAATGGCAGTGACTAAAAATGTACAATTAAAATCGTTTAGATCTCGATATAAAGAATTGAATAAAAATAAAAGATATTTTTCTGTCGGTGAAGGAAGCAAAGCGTGTTTACAAAGACGGGTTTGTTGATTCCACGAATACGTTAGTCGATGCGTCGTTGTAAAAATTAACTTGAAGACTGGTTTCGTGTCGCCAATGCACGCACATGTGTACACGTGTGATACATACGTGTAATCACGTATCTGACAAGAAAACCGTGAAAAAGAAACGGCAATACGAACGATACAAAAGTCTCAGCGCGTTTTCTGCGAAAACTTCTCGAGAAAACAATTTCTTTTTCGTTTAATCCGGTAATTAAATGTGTTAGATAATTTATCTATTTTAATTCTATACATAGCACATTATTTATTTATTTATAATTCAGTCAAAATTCTATTTCAATGTTTATTTAAAATGTCAGTACACAAAGAAATCGCTGCGTTAAGAGATCCGTACAATAAAACGTTATAATTCCATAAATTATTTTCCATTGGAAACGTTCTGTCATAATCTATTACGGTCTGTCAAATCAAACAAGAAGATTTATTGCGCTGCATTATCGCAACACAATTGAAATCCAAGTCGCAAGTGTTTCCAATAAATCTAACGAGAAACTTTTCGCATCTACACCAAAGTATAATCGACTAGATGAATAACGTTTTGCACGTGCGTTATAAACGTTTCTTCCGGCATTTACTCAGATAAAAGATAAACTAGCTTTGTTCCGAAGCTGCGCATCATCGATTGAAAACTGAAACAAAGTTTCTCTTACATCGCAAATACACGTATGTGCGTAAATACGACGATAAAAATAGCATTTAATATCTTTGTTGTTACTATAATAGACTATTCATGTGTTATTTCAAGATTCTAATGACTTTATCGCGTCGTAGCGAATTAAATGGGTGGTAATTGTTAACGAGAACGTCATATCACAACGCATCTAGAAAATTAATAACACTCCGAGATTAATAATTTTTACAGAAATCCAAAGATTAATAATTTTTATAGAAATTCGAATTTCTTTATAGAATATTTTGTTTTTAGTTTTCGTTTCTTTTCAAATCGTTATTTTCTCCGATTTTCATATAGGAAAATGTAATGTAAACAAAATAAGAATATTTGAGGTGTATATACCTCTCTTTTTATTAATTTAAAATATAAGACGGGTGAAATAAAAGAAGGACGGGTGTTAAATAACTTTATTATTTTCTTTGTATCCGTTTATTATAAATAACAAGATGCATGTTCGGTGCGCACGTGTTATTTAACTTGTATAATTACTTTGTATATGTATATATATATATATATATATATATATGTAGTCACAAGCTCCAGCTAAGTTTCTTTTTTTTTTTTTATTTCGCTTACTGTACTATGTCTCTCGTTTATGCCGAGTGATCAATACACTTCGCTAAAATGTCTGTTCGCGATGCCGCGTGGAAAATTAGAAATTTTATTTTCGAGGACGAACTTTACGCGTCGTGCGGCAAAGGAAAATCGTGTTATCCTCGCGCGAGGTAGAAATGGATGCTGAAAATCGATTTTGCTCTCGATCGCGTGCCTGGATGATTTTTTTAATATATAATTTTTTTTTAAACCCTTCGAAACCAGCGGGGCATTGCCGCTCTTTCTTTGATACTCTCCGACGCTTCAATTAAAATGCAGATACAAATTCGATAAATCGGTTTTTTTGTTTGAAAAATCGTTTAAAAATTTATTGTACTGATATGCGTCTCTCTCGCGAGTAGAACAATGGACGATTATATACGTGGATTAAAACCGATCAATCAGTCGGCGAACAATTTGATATCGCGTGGACTTGGCCGATATGTCTAATTTAAAGTCAACATTTCCGTCGATGTGTGTAGAATGTGACAAATTCGTTGTTTGAGCGTTTTTAGATAATTCTGTCGAAAAATCGATTCGATAATGGATTCGTATAATTTTGTCGTACCTGGAAACGAAGGGATTAACGGCGGAGCATCGGTAAATCCTTAAAAGCTACGTTATCCGTGCGTCATAGCGTTCGCATTATTAGCAATGGTTAACGCGTGCATTCGCTCAATTCTCGTCTCGTATCGAGTACCCACAATTCTAAGACTATGCTCTCGACTCTCTATCATTGCCTCATTTGCGATAATCTAAATAACGCAAGGTGTGTATATCTATTTTATATATATATATATATCTTCTTATATAAACTCTCTCTCTCTTTCTCTTACACGAAATGGCTAAACCTTCTGTCCCTCGAGATGTCCGTTGTTTCGACTTCCTCCGTCGTTCTCGCGCATCTTTTTTTTATCAATTATGGTATTATCTGCCGCGAAATAAGAAAAAGAATTCGTAACACATGTGTTTTCGATATGCACATTTATACACGCGAATGAATATCCTACATTTTTAAATTGACGAAATTCCGAATCTTTACATACAGAAATAATGAGAATCGAATGTGGAAAGTATTAATTTTTCATTACCATTTTGTCATCAACTTGTTTTTTCTTCTCTCGACTTAAAATGTGAGAGTGTGGCGATCTTATACGCTCGATTAATTCTGAATTGATTCTGAATCGTTGAAGTTGGTTATCGATTTTTGAAAGAGATATGTGGATGCCGATCGTCATTAAAGGCGCGATGCTTCGAGAGAAGACGCGCGGAAAATGGGGAATTTCGGGGGACGCACTAGAATCGTGTGTTTATAGAAAATTAAAGACGTTAAACTTTCGAAAGCTACATCGTTTAGCAGGCACGTCTTTATCATATCACGCTAAAGGCTCGAACAAGCCCGGTAAAACCACGCAGAAATACCGAATCTTATATTCTATTTCCTCTCACTCTTCTTCGTGAACGATTAATTACATATTATCTTTCTTTTATTTTTTATACCATCTTCTCACACATGCGCATGTTAGTTTTTTCCTCAAACGGGCAGTCTCGTTTTGTTTTAAATTAAGAAAGGCGCAGTATTTAAACAGTATTTTAAACGCAAATCAACGAACGAATTCTCGTATCGTTTGGAGAGACAGGAATAAGTTATCAAACATCCCCCTTTCAGAGACAAATATAGGATAATTGATTCTCGTGTTAAAAAACTGCCCTTTTTGGCAAAAAGAAATCGTTGTAAAGTCGCAGATCTTTTGTTTTAATCTCTTCGTTCGATTTATTCAGAGAACCTCTGATCTTCTTCTGATATATAGCAGTAATCACTAACTTTTTTCTTTGAGTGAACGCGTTTATTCTTATCATTTTATCTCGTAATCTTAACCGATTGTAAATAAATCGATTTATGTAGAGGAAAAATTGAAATTATAAACAGCGCGAACACGTAATGTTTATTCTCGAGACTGGTCGATTCATTATAAACGGGGATGGACATGAGCGACGAAACTGGAAAACATAACGACATTAAACAGTTTTCTCTTTGATATCGCGAGGTGTTAATAGAAAAATTGTTTTATCACAATTTTCACGTCTCGTATGAACAAAACAGTATACTATTTTCCGCGAATTGACAATCTTCGTTTGGCAATGCATGGAAAATAGAGATTTATTCTTACGAATAAAACCTATCTCCGCGATCTTTTTGCGGATGTGCTTTTCAACATATCATTAATGTGTTTGTTTACATTTATTGCGCGGCGAATGTAGAGACGAGATTACACTCGTGCTCAGGTAGACATTATTTTAGCGGGAAGTTGTTTGTGTGTAAGTTTATACATAAATTGTTGTCTCTCTCTCTCTCTCTCTCTCTCTCTCTCTCTCTCTCTCTCTCTCTTTCGGTTGTTTGTTTATGTGAACACGAAAAGCAGAGGTGCGCTGTTCTTCTCTACGACGTGTTTGTCCCACACGCTTTCGATGCCTTTCGTAACTTTTATATTATTCATTCTCAGTATTTATAATTATAATGCATTGTTTTTCTGGTTGTTTAAGTAACGCTTAATTAATGTTATTCATTTATGTGTGTGCACAGTTTCGGTAGAATCAGGAATACTGTTCTTCTCTTTGCTGAACGTTAATTAATTAATATTATTGTATGAAATGTTACGTATTTGTGAAAAGTTGTAATCGCGCGTCTTTGTCGCAATAGTAACATACTCACATATATGTATATCATACATAGATGTACATCAGGGTTTATTAATCATTTTCAGTGCGTCCGCATTCGCAAATATATATTTCACGACGCGCGATTCGCTTGATTGGTATTGTTAAAAAAATTTAATCGTTTAAACGCAAGTGCACTAAAAATCATTTAATACATCCTGATGTCGTAACATCTCGAAATGTTAGAACTTCTTTAAAATGCGGACAATAACACATTTGCAAACGTAATATTCGTTGGAATTAATAAAATATTCTTCTCTTTCACACTGAATAAGTGTAAAAGGCGATTCATTAAAACGATATCTTACGATGAAAGATATCGTTAAATTATGTAAAACAATTTTTTCGCACCGTTTATTAAAATGACTCGCAAAAAAACCCAAGCTATAGCTTACAAACATTAACGTTAGTTTTTCATTCCTTAACGAATCGATACTGTCTTTAATAACATCGTACGCCGAGAATAAAAGTGCGTCGATAAAACACATCTGATTAGTTCTTAAACTAGTAAATTCTCTCTTTTAAAAAGCCCTTAACTTATATTTATTTATAGAAATAAAACACAAACGCGTGTGTGATCGAGCCGCGTATCGCGATTATAAAGTAAAACTGCGATGCCGACAAAAGCTCCGGAAAGAAATTAGCAATTAGTGCCGCGAAGAATCGTTGCCCGACGAAACCCTCTTTAAATTAACCGACGTCTTCGAATTATCTTTCGCTTTAATACGCCCAATTGATCGCGTAACGAAAATCGACGTTGTTGTGTGAGTGATGAGAGATTCGGTGATAAAACATTTTAACAAACGACTGCCTCCGATATCGGATTCTCCGTGATGTGTATGGTCGCGGTAGGCCAGTCGATCTTCTTGCTGCAGACGTGATTCAGTCCCTCCATCGAAGCCAGTCGGAAGTCGGCCATTTTTAACGGTGACAGCGGGGCCACTGTAAACGAAAAAATAAAGGAAAAGTAATATCCCCAACCTGATGTTGATCTATCGTTAACCTCGCCTTGAGGAGGCTGTAACGCGCATATAAAAATTCCGTTTACTCGCAATCAAACGGTTTTTTTTGTTACACAACAAAACGAAAAATGATAGAAACAAAAAGAAAGCGCACATGCAAAGTAAACGAATCAAGAAAATCAAGTGTATTGTCGGTGGATCTGTTGTGTGCGCAATAGCGAGAGATTTGTGGGGTTGAAAAATGAGTATTTGCTATTCTATAATATATTGCCCAAAATGTGCGAAATTGCCTCTCGTTCTGTCTTTTCGGTTTCGTAAAGAACAACATATTTGCACACAAAACGTTCTCTAAACATGAATATGTGCTGTTGTAGAGTCAGTCTTTCTTTTTTTTATTGTTTGCTTAAAAAAAATACTTTATATTTTTGTATCACCTGTATATCAGTGTAGCGCAACAGGTCGGTGTTAATAAACGGATTGTCCCTACCGACTATCGAGAACTGTATGAAACATAGAAGATCAGTCGGTAAAACCGATTTATTATACAATTTATTTCACCGAGCAATTTTTTTAATTTTTAAAAAATTAAGTTTTTGAATTTTGTCATAATCACTTTTCTTGGTCACAAAACTTATAAATATTTGCAAAATAAAATAAGTATAGAAGAAGATAAAGAAAAACTATAAAGAAATAAAAAAAAGTTTCTACACCGATGTGTGCGAAAAAGTTTAACGAGACGAAAGACTGTCGTCATTCCTGTCATCAGCAGCAGACAAGATTAGTGCGATATTTGCAATATGTTATTAGAATAGTTAGTCAAAGTTAGTCTCTTTTTCGAGAGAATCTTCTCGATTGTCCGAAGGATGTATCGTCTTTTCTCAGTTAGTTATTTCTCATACCTTCCGAAAAAAGTTTGAATTCCGACTTACTTAACATATAGACGTGGCCTATAATTGACCAACTGCGCGCTCGATTCTCCTTGCGGCCTTCAAATCCTAATTACAATTACCTTCGGGTGTTGTCGGCTTCACGGGCTTCCGAGAGGATCTCACCGCTAAAATGTAGAAAGAAAAAACGAATTCTATTTACAACTCTTAAAAGTAATGTCGCAACATGTGTGTGACGCACTGAATTCGCTACTTATACTAAAATTGTTCAAAGCGTTTTTCGTGCGAAAAAACTGATAAACTAATTCCGCTTTGGAATTCACACAAGTGGCACATAGCAAAATAACAGTGCGGCAATCGATTTATTCGTAACATTGCTGCAAAGCTATATTTGCTCTAATATATTCAAAAGTTGCTTTCAAATATCTACTGTCTTTCGACACGGATTCACACACCAGCACCGGAACTGGATTGTGATTGTCAATTAACAAATGATAACGTAAATCGAGTATTTTCACTCATTTTAAATCAAACCAATGTTACAATCTGAATCGCGTTTCTAGACAATAGACACAACTCATAGAATGTCTATTAATTCTTTTTTTTTTTTTTTTTTTACAATGCCTTCTTCTATAAGCGTCTGGTTTTCAACACAGATTTTTACTTTTTAAATTGTCTAAAACAAAACAAAAAAAAGAATAAAGAAAAGTAGCAAATAAGCTGAAACTAATATTTCTACGGTTCATCTGAAATTGTTGTAATGTATATACATACCACTCGATCGATCCAAGACGCGTGGGAAATAAAGGCGCAAGTCGATGAACATGTATAATACTCTTTTGTTTTCTTATTTTGCCTTATGTGATGTTTTTTTTTTATCTAATATAACTCAAAAAATCAGTGGTGGCAAGATTCAATATACGATCCTTTTTTTCACAAGTTACCTTTTTATTTATCAAGTCGAGCCAGTGGCTTTTTAACGGATAAAGGTACATGTTCGGAACACGTATTTGAACCTCGGTATAATCGAGTACCTTTACTACTCATTAGCACAGAGATAAAGCGGAATTTACTCGTCGAAGTTTGCCGTAGTACATATTTTCAAGTAACATCTTCGTTATTAAATAATTGTGTGTGTATGTGTGTGCAAGATATCACGCAGAGAACCAACCCTGTTACACCCGGGTTCAAATTACGTTCTAAGTATCGCGCCATTTTACAACATAGAAATTCTACTTATATAATATAGCGATGATTGCAACAACAACAAATAACGACGATAACGAGGATAAGAACAACAGATTCGTTCGATGTGCGATAACTTGAATGTCATTCGCAGTAAAAATTCGCTATGTGTAATTAAATTATTACGTAACTTTTGTACTGATCGGTATATAAATGAAAGAGGACGAAAAATACGAGCGGAAGAGAGAGATACACGACGTGAAAGTAAAACTGCAAAAATTTGCACACTTTGAAGATTCTTAAAACACATACTTTATCGATTTTTGTGAGAAAGCACAGTGTTTTGTGATCGGTTTTATAGTGTTGTTGTGAGTAAAAAGCCGAACAAAAGATAAGAATCTGATTGAATTACGTGGAGCATTAGTCTCGATCGTCAAATTGTACATGTATGTTAATAATTTTAAAAATTTATAAGAGCAACAGTTCTATTATCAGAAAGAGACGCTGTATAACGTAAAGTACGTGTGTGCAACACTGCTATGAGATAAATCGAGATGTTGAAAGAGTAAAATATTAACGTTCATTAACAGCAATCATTTTACAAACTCTCGATTTGACGTGTGCTTACTTAGAGAAAAAGAAACCCACATTACTTATTAGTTATTATTGATCTTAGTTATTACGCAAAATTAATACTTCCTAGTATTCTTAAAAATATAAGCACAATTTTTTTTTTTAAGCACTTAAATCTCGACGTTAAAATTAAAAGAAGAACCACTTTTCTAATGAGTGATCAATAATCACGTTTGACGTACTATTTTTATAACAACATCTATCATTAAAAGACAGTATGTGTGGTCGGTCGAAAACATTCATATATATTTAAGTATATAAAGTATTTTTTGCAGTGTGTAGGCCAGAGTAGGTTTTTCAATTACTAGCAACAAAGTGCAACAGTCGATAGAACGAACTTAACGCTATAGAAATGACCGCAAAGTCTCGTCTTTTCACTTCGACGTTGAGTCGTGCGAAAAATGACGTGACCGCTTGCAAAGACCGGGAAAATGTGTCTCGCGCGTATTCTTTTCACGAGTATAATTATTATTATTTACATCAATCGCCTAGTCAGCAAATCAGTCCCGCGATACTTTTCTGTTTTCATTGTATTTCCGTCGTTGCTTACGAAAAAATATATACTTTCTACTCGTCTCGTTTCATCAATACAATTCGTCATTCCGACGCACATATTTTCGATGGTAGTATATAAACATATATATACCGGGATGTTATCACACTCTTCCGCTTGCAAGCGATCACGAGATATTCTCTTACGGAAAGATCCGACGCGTGCACGAATATCAGGAAAGATCAATGGAAATTTGTCGATTTGCTAGTTTGATGATTTAATTTCGGAAATGTGTGATGTTCGCGAAAACGCTCACTTACCATATCCCTCGCCCTGGAGAAACAGTCGAAAGGCTTCGCTTACTTTACCCGGTTGTTCTTCCAGCACCATACCGCAATCCGAAATCTGAAAGGCAATGGTGCACGATCGATTATATTTACGACTCGAAATCAAAGCTTAACTCGCGTAAAGATTTTTTGCGAGTTTCGGAGAGTTTGTACAACAAGATGTTACATGAGATCAAACTCACTTTCATCCAAGAGCTGTTCGTCGGATCTAAACGTCCGTTTAACGTTACGGTGTCGTCGACGTGAGGGCTTAGGGCGCCTGTGATGTTGATTACCGGTACTCTAAGCGTCATTCCCTCCTTCTTGCGAGTCGGGTCTAATTCCCTCGCTATGTTCAAATCCGTTCGACGGACGTAACTGTCGATGAATAACGCGAGATTCGTTGGATTTACACGGCGTTCGAAGTAGTTCTTGTACACCTGCACCAGATCGTGATTCCGTTCCTCGGTCCCCTGCGTAAAAACATTGCGTTACTTAGTACAATTTTTTAGTCTCTCGCTGGAGATCAGTTCTCTGAAATCAATTATCAGTTCTCTGAAATCAATTATCAACACCTTCGCTCAACATTATCGACAAGCTCCGAACTTAATTAACATTTAATTAATTTTCTTGCAAATAAACTGCAAACTGCGCGTTTTTGCGAATCGATATTCGCCATTCTTTTTATATTTTCTTCCTCAAAGGTTAAGGGTCGTCTTTGAAATAGTATTAACACGCAATAAGGCTCGCATATAGTATACGACGCGGCAAAACCGTCGATGTAATCTCTAGTTTCCACGATGTTCTAACGAGCCTTTGGAAGCTCAAGCTTCGTCGTCGATAATTCATCTTGCGCTCGCGCATGAACGCTAACTCGGTTGACATTATTTCGCGCCTCACATAAGAACCAGGTGGTTTATTACCTCCATAGAGTGTGCCCAGTGAGATAATCCTGTCTGGGACACAATTAATCTACCGTGAAAGGAGAGAAAGTAGAAGAGAAACAAGGAAGATGTTTTTTTTCTTTTTTTTTTTTTTATGTTACTTGAGTAATCAAATACTTCAATATATTTGATATGCGACGAACTTTTAATTAAATTGTAATTTGATATCGTCATATAAATTTATATGCTGTACTCACCCTGCCGAAGTGATGCCACATCAAATAATCGAGAACACCCTGAGTCATACCCTGAGATCTCAGGTGTCGCACGTTCAATTTTTGATAACCCCACTCGATCCATCCCGCTTGCGTGGACACGCAGTTTATCAGGCACAGTGCGTTTACTTTCTCCGGGTGGGCGAATGCAAATCTTGCGAGTACATTGGCTCCAGCACCGACCCCGAAACCGATTACAGACTTTATGCCAAAGTGGCCGAGAACGAAGAGCAGCTGTTCGGCTAGCTCATCCATGGACGGATAGATATAACTGAAATAACGTAAAAAGAAAATTGTAATATCTTTCACTTCGGTATCGCAACGTTATATCTCACCACGTTTTATACGTAACGTCAAGGATTATCGTTTTATGATTAACTGGTGTACACACGATAATGAATAATTAGGAGAGTGAAAATTGATGTTATCGGTATGTAAAGTTTGTACAGCCTTTGGTAGATTTGGCACGCGAACAAATCCAATTGACAAACCGCTGCATGCAAATCTGCATTGCGGTCTAAGATATTCTATATAATTTTATAATTAAAATTGTTTAGTGTCTTTTTTTTAAGAAAAACATTTTAATCGCGAGAATTATCATGTGCATGACTTAAATTTACTGCATCTTGGCTTCGTATTTGGTATAATAGTTTGGGCGAGAAGAATTACGCAACAATCGATGAGTTAGAATCCGTAGAAATGTACGAGCAGCGATATTACGATAAAATATGAACAGTTTTATATCGCAAAGCAATAAAATTGTCATTTCCATCGAAATGCGCAGAGTTTTCGAATAGCCAGAGAGTCGGAGAGCGAGAAAACAACCAAAGCTGTCAACAATATCGGGTCGAGATTGATCGAGACGCTAATTAGGTTATTGATTCGCGCTAATTGACTTGACATGTCGTAAAACGACGTTTTGTAGCGTAGATATAACTAAAAGAGATCGAAGTTTAATCAGGTCATATGTACAAGAGAAAATTCGTTGTTGCGTTGGAGTTTATCAGGTATTAATTAATTTACTCCTCAATGAGGTCTTAATGATATAAAGAGACGTTTCTGTGTAATAAACATGTTGATTAAGACCTATTAAGCTCTCGTATTATCGATTGCCAATGCTAAAATTGTAATTGCAAAGATCCGATGCAGTGCTTCGGAAAATCGCTCGCTATTACACTTTTTTATTCGTTAATTGAAAAAAAGAAATAAACTTACTCTTCTGGTAACGTCGGCGCGTTTTCCTCTTGCCCTGGTGCGTTTACGTGGTACACGCAGAAGTTTTCGAGTAGAACGCGCATATCGATGTAATTGAAGAACGCCTGGAAGCTCGAGATGTCTGAAGAAACAGTTTTTTTTTAATATTAGAGACATTTTAAATATTAATAGACAACATCTAATTGTCGATGTTGCAATAAATACAATTTATTTTCGACAGTCGTGATAAGTAATCGAAGATACCGCGCAAATTTATCTTTCGAATTGTAGATTGCAATTCAATTTCAAATAGTTTTAATCGGACAAAGTGCTCACAGTTAAGGCCTAGATCGTGATAAGTGAGGATAGCTGGTTTCGCTCGATTTCCTTGCACCGCTACCAGTAAACTTCCCTTGTCGGTCTCCACCCTTTCTTCCCGCACGGAGGCATCATCCCTTGAGAGGTATCTCAGTGCCGGAAATTGCAGTTGAATGTTCTTCAGCTCGATGTCGTCCATGCTATCGGAAGGCATCGTGCTGCGCATGAAAAAAAGTCGTTTAATTATTGGTTCCAATATTCTCGGCGCGAGTGCCAGTCAGATTGCGACAATCTAAAACTCGTTGACGCGGAAGAGTGCTCGCAATCGCGGCTTGTATTTTTATTGCAAAAAAAGTAATAAAATTGAGAAACTGATTAAATTTATCATTTAAAAGTTATATTACAATTAGCTACTTTGAATTTTAAATTGCGATTTTTTCTTAGAAATTTAATTTCTGTGACCTTTCAGCCTCTTTAAATATTTTTAATTAATTTTATTTTTTAATAACGAGAGCGAACACTTAAATTTTTTTATTAGCAACAATCTTATTGAATTTCGATACAATTGAACTTCAATTCAATTCCGGCGCGAATTTACGATGTAAATTCGACACTATGTTCCTAGCGCATGTTCTGCGTCCTCTCACACATTATCGCCAGAGCTATTGTTATCGTTTCGCACAATGGATCACAATAGGTGGGATTGTTTATTCACGAGGCAGTCGCCTCGCGCGCGTTCTGACAGAAAAATAATAAACACGTATGAAAAAAAATAGTGTTTTGTTGACCACAAAACGTATTGAATCCTTGACCAGTGTTCGCGTCTCCAATTTAGTCGATGAAGATAAATTACAGAAGTTAGAATAGAGAGAAAAAACAATTTATTATTTGCGTCGCGAGAAAATTGTAATGTTTTGCACGTTGCTCTGTCTTCTAATTGATGTAGTAATTATTTTTATCGGAGAAAAACATTTACCAATTTAAAAAAACGAGGTTTTATTAAAATTAAATTCTTTTCTACTTTATTTCTACTTACACATTTAATTCTTTTAACAGTCTCTCATGTCATGTTTATTATGTAAACGTTAAGCAAATTTTTTTTTATAGTATCGATCTGTACGCCACACCCAGTCAGTTGAACTGAGTCGGTCAACATACTTCTTGCAAAATTATACTCTCTGTTTGTCGCAGAAAATATGCGTCACGCTTTTTGACGATATAAATACTTATTATGGCAATTAACTTGGCCGGAGCGGAGTTAATTACTTCTGATCCGGCGACTCGGAAAATTAGAGGAAGTGTGTTCGCCCGGACGGCACAAGCCACTTAAAAAAATATATCCTCGATTTCAGGATTTAAACTCCAGTTGCGAGACTATCTCTCGCCTCAATTTATCCCTAAATTAGCAGTGCAATAGTGCAATGACGCGGCTTTAAAGTCGGAACTTATAACATTCACGTTTTGACGATGCAATAAATCGGGCAATTTTGCACGTTTATATTAATCTCTTCACGAACGTCGCAATAACTCGCGATTATCGCATATAGAGTTAGCAGATAATAATTATTACCGGATGTTCGGAATATTATTTATATATAAATCGTGATATATCATAATAGAATCGTCAAGTTTACATTTGCGTCATTTAATGAATAATAAACAAAATTATTTTTTGATTTCAGAATATTATTTACATACAAATCGTGATATAACAGAAGCCACATTTACATTCGCATCATTAATTAACAAACAAAATTGCTTTTCGATTTTCCAACGCGTTAAGTTAATATAACTGTGTTATGCCGTAATATTATTTTCTTTAATGAAGATCAGCAAAGTGTATATTACATATATAAACGCAACGGTTAATAACGCGGAAAGGCAACACGGAAGAATTAATGAATTTCCCGATGTAATCTATCAGTACTTCTATATATCAGTTTACAGTAAGCATGAATACGGTCGGAATCAGTGCGGGATAAGTAATATCTTCCTATTATTCTAAACGTGTAATCGCGATCGTCGAGAATTACATCAACGCGTCCGACTCTGTACAGTTGTGGATTCGAGCTTAACGCTCGAAAGACCTAGTTCGGGTCTGCATCCCGGAGGATTCACGACGCCAACCCAATTTCCAGTAGAGAACAGGAAAATGTCAGAAACCTCGTTTGACCTTTTCGCGCGTTCGCACGTAACAAGGGATATTTCTCTAAGAGAAATACCGGAGATACTTATCTTGAAATCTTATATAAAGAAGATGCGCTCTTTTGTCTGCTCTTTTTGCATCATCGAACGAAGATCTTTCGAGTTGGTTACCCCCGAGTTTCTCTCCTCTTTGTAATCAGAACGTCGTGAATGCGACGTAACATGCACACATGTAACACTTTTTTTTTACACATCGACGTAGGGGATGCGCGCGGTTTTACGCTTTTCTTCGTGGGAGTCGACCCGAGATCTCGGCCACACACATACAAATATCGTTCGTGTTATTAAATTCCTTATCTAATCGCCACCCGGCTTGCACGCCGGTATTTTCGTATAGTGGCACTTGAATTAATGCTGCGGCCACTTATCTCTCAAGTCGTTACTACGCCGAGCCGATTTATTATTAGCTCCATGCGCCCGTGGACTTAAAGACAGGATTTATTCTCAGTGTGAGCCACACTGTGTTCAAGTCCGCTAATGAAATAACGATTTTTAAGAAATGTTAATATTGTCATAATGAAGAAATTTTTAATCACGTAATTAGGAAATATGTATATTTTATGTAATTGTAGATGTTGTTTCAAGTGAACGCGCGCGAAAGAAAGAAGTGATGATATTTTTTACGTAAATTTTTTATCTTGCTGTTAATAAACACTAAGGGCGGAGTGATGTTATAAGACCACGAAAGCAGCTTATTTGTTTCCGCGACTAGCTTTATAAAGTGAAAGAAATCGTTTCCGCGGATTTACGACGCGTTTCGCAGACGGCGTCACGATGACGGGCGTCGGGCGATCGATATTGTCGTGAAAGGAAATGTGTTGTCACAGATGCACCGCGAAATCAATCGTAAAACACTTTGGGGCTCTTGATTGACAGAGACCTCGAGGTGAATTGATTACCAATCACATAACAGACGATGTAGTGCTCTCCATTAAGTCGATGTTATTTCGAATTATTTGCGCGTCCAATTTTTCGTGCATCGGAAAACAAGACATATATTTAATGCGTATATTTTTGAGATATACTTTTGTTTTTGAAACAATCGAAGTGTGAGAGATATAAAAGAAGACCGATCGTAAAAGATTGTCAATAAGATCGTATCGAATTTATCAATACCAAACTTCGTGCTGACGCAACATTGTCACAATATTTTGACAATCAGTACGTGTATTGTTCATCAACTCGGGTGTTATCAATACAAATAATGTCGATAAAATCTTTGTTATTTCGGTATTGTCCAAAGAAAAGAAGCTTTTGCAATGATTACGCTTTTTATTCATTTATTTCTTTGTCTTTGTCTATTTTGAAAAAAAAAGCTAAATATTTTAATCGCATAATCGCGATATATTTATAACTTTTTTTTACATTTCTTCTCCCTTACTTAAGTGTTAAAAAAAATATAATACAAAAGAGTAATACTTAATTATAGTAAGTGAAGTCGCGTTATAAAACTTTACGTTTTCGTACACGTATTAACTTTATTCGATGTCGGATCGATTTCACATCCACAAGCGTCTTGCACTAAATATAAACCACCACGTATTCGGCTAGCTTCCATTAACGTTTAGAAGCAACGACTCTTAGGGAAGTATTGTTCCCGATGGCTCCTTCATTACTTTGAGCACTCCGACAAGATGCCTGCGTGTAGTAGATAACGCTGTCTCGAATCGGAAATGGAGTTGCGCGAAGTGCAACAATGGATACGGAAGTTGCGAGTGTGAGAGCACAATGGAAAATCTAGCAAAGTGTGCATTTTTCTCGGCAAATAAAGAAAAGTGCAAGGTATTCTCTGTAGGCGTGTGCTCGCCGTATAGTGTCGTGATTGTGTTGGCGCGTTTGTACACTGTCGTGCACAATTTGCATATTCTTCTTCTTTCGAAATCACCGTGCTCTCGTTTCTAAAAGAAACATGCTAATGTAAGAACAAAGACACGTGTCACTCAAAAGTCAGAAAACTTTGTTGCAAACAACGTCGTTTTATATTGCGTCGATCGTTTGGTCATTATCTCGTGATGAAGTATACCGGATAAATATAGAATGTGTGTGAATAAACTGAGCTCACCACGTTTGCGCCGAGATTCAGACGAATCGGCGAACTGTGATTTCATCGTCATTTAAAGACAAAGCTTAAAACTTTACGAGGAATGAACAGCGAATAACGTCGTCGGCAATATTTTGAGATGACATTCTAGCGCTTCAAATAACGAACTTTTCATCCGAGGGAGATGATACCGCGATATTTATCTAATTATGAAGCGACACGTCGATTATCTCTGATTTTACTTGGAAAGGAAATTAAGATGCGAATGTTAAGATGCCTCTGCAGCGGAAAGTTATTCCATAAAAAAATATCTGCTTAAAACGGAAAATTATTATATTCTCTCTAAAAACTGTCGTTACTAAAGAATAGACGTAAAATTTATAAATTTAATTAAAATTTCAAATGTTGCGTTCCATAAAAGACATAAAAAAAATTAAAATAATACTTTTGTCGAGAGTGATTTTTTTATAGTAAGACTGCAAAATGTTTAAGGTCACAAAAGCTAATCTACATTTGAACTTCAACATTTGTATTTTACTGTTATTTCGCGTTAATTATGATGATTTTATCATAAAAGTCAGTTTAATTAAGAATGAATTTTTAATCAAAAAGTTACTCTTTAATTAACATAAAAGGTGCAAACCTGAAATAATTAAAGTTGTATTTCCGTCAGTATGATTAACACACACGTAGATGACTATTTTTTGTTCGACATTTTGTCGATAAGGCACTTCTATGATAACTGGCACAACGGTACTATTAGTGATGCAGCACTGTATAGTATCGCAGCGCTACTTGAATTTCCAAGCACGGCTAATTTGCGTGCGCGAGAGGTTTCCCGTATCTCCGGCACGTCACTCAGCTGCTTCCGGTCAGAGTCAAGTCCGGCTGTTCCTCTTTATTCCACCGCACTCGCGATAAAACGTAAAGAATAAAAGCTTTGAAAACTATCGGGTGTGAATAATACATATTACGATACGCGGTTGAATGTTTTTCATTGTAAACTTATCTGCAGAACAACGTTTGTATCAAGCATATGCCTAAAATGATGTAACAAGAGAATTCAACCTTTAAGTGAATTAAAATAAAATCGAATAAATATGTGCGTATCATTTGCGCGTGTCGAAGTTTCTTTCAAAGTAAAATGAACAGAAAAAGAAAATTAAACACTTTATTTCCACTCAACTCCACATTTTCAAACTTTTGCCGGTTTTCTCATTTACCGGAAGTGGACAAACAAAAGCGAATATCTCGAATTGAGAAGTTTTGCCACCTCTGGGCGATAGAATCCGTGGAACAAAGGACTGAGTTGATCCTGGATCAACCTGAAATCCTACTTTGGAATTTCCGGGAATATCTCGCGTCGTTGCGAATATTCAACCGGCCGGCTGAAAGCGCGTGTTCAACTGAAAAAAAAAGAGCATTGCAATATCCCTCGAGACTGGGATTTTGTTCTCTCGTATTTCGCGACTTTGAAATGTAGTGTATAAAGCGCTGTCGCGCTTAAATTAACCGAAGCAAGCGTAAAATGTAAGTTTGATCGAAGGATTTAAAGTAGCTTACATATATATGTATATATATGAAGTTACTGTGTGTGTGTGTGTATGTGTAAAAAATGAAATTGGATCTGGATTGGAATGTATGTCACAAGGATATGAATTCGCAATAACGCTACATAATTGGAATTTGTATTTTCGCTCTATCGAATTCCGAATTACCGATTCTGATATCTCTCGCACTTCGCGTATTTCTCTTTCTTCTGTATCACGTAATACCTGCTTATTTCTCTTTTCGCCAAGAGAGAGAGTGTGTCGTATCACTTTAAACACATTCCATGTATTTCTGCACACATATCGTTGCACTTACGTTGCAAAGAAACGCGTATCCCATTTTTCATAATTGCAGAAATTATTCGAAAATTGTAAAAGACACTTTTTTCCAGTAAATTACATTATTAATCTTTGAAATTTTGGAATTCTCATAATACTCATAAAAATAAAATAGCGCTACTTTTGCATAACTAACTCGACATATAAATATATATTTATTTACCCTATTGGAAAAAGTGTCTCCGCAAAACTTTCAAAGGATAAGCGATAAGTACAGGAAGATTTTTGTAAAACTGGCCGATCACAACCGCAACCTGCGACCAAACCCACACACGAAGCAAAGTCGGCGGTTATACGATATCCCGTTTATACACATTTTTATCGATCGATTAGATTACCCGAAGTACAGCAGATAGATTATTTTTTACCTCCAGCGTGTTGCCAGCTGAAAGACGAAGCTGGACAACGAAGATCGACTTACGCATTATCGCATCACCGATCCCTCCGAGTAAATCAAGAGCAAGCAAATAAAATCTCTATCTACCGCAAACACAAGCATGTTTGATGCAGAACACGCTGTAAACAAAGTCGTATGTCCGGGTTATTTTTTGTCTAGCGGAAAGATAAACTAATGAATTTTAACAACAGGTCATTCAGTTTCACATTATTCCGCATTCTTCGCAGATCGTTGCTTACTGTTTGCGTATCTCTCTGCAAACGAGTCTCCAAAAACTAAAATATGTCTACGTGTTATTGCTCTTCGATCGCAATATATTAATAATCGCTCATTCCATGCATTGCTCATTCCTCGCAATCAAAACTATCTGATGCATTTACCTTTTGATTCTGCAGAGCGAGACGCCGTTTAATTTTCGTTGCATCTCTCTTTCCGTCCTTTGACACGATAATTCAAAAAAGTGCGGGGAAAACGCTCGAATATATCAATCGCTATGTTATCTTTATTAGAATGTAAAGCTCCTTCAAAGTCGGTGCCATCTGATCGAGGTGGAACTGGCACAATGCCAAGTTACGTTAAGCGAAATTCGAGCGAAAGTAGAGCAAACACTACTGACGTATATACGGTATGACCGCGTCGTATGAAATGATTTCGACCTCTTATCGGAGTAATTTATCATTGTCTTACGTAACGAACACAGAGAGAACACAAGAGCCGAGATAAGAAGAGAATCAAATGCGACAAAAAACAAGACACATCAAAAAGAAGTGACAATTAAACGAGAACGGCGAGTCCTCGCATCGAGATGACAGAGAATTATGCTTGTTGTTGTCCTCAGGCCGCACTCGCGATCGATATACGTCCGCTTTCTTCATGACGTAAAAAGCAGTGGCCTCTTTACGAGAAAGTTTACACGCTTCATCTTTCATTCGCGCAAGACGGAGCATGTAAACTGCGTGTTGTTTGTTTTGTATAAAGACGAGGAAGAGAACAGTCTGCGCGAAATTAGCTTCGTTTAATTACAACCGGGGGCTTAAGATGTTTCACAGGTGCAAACCTGTTACTTTATCTTAAAATTCAGTCGCGCCAGAGAATTTACGTAACTGGCATTGTAGTCATTATCAATTGTTGGAATTATTGTAACAGAGATCGCTCGAGATTAAATTCGCAGCACATACCTAGTTGTTTCTACGTAATGAAAATAGAAAACTTTAGATTAGATAAATTATTTATGAACGAGAAGGAATTGCGTAATCTATATAGTGACTCGATCACAGCGAGTTTAACAGACTACACCGCTATTGAAGGAAACGGGACGAAGTGACCGTCGTCAAAACCGATTATTTTCTAAGCGACAAAACACGAAACGTTGTTGAACACCAGACTGTCTATGTCAACAGACTGTTGCTAACGATTCCTAATTAGTCCTAATTTCGACGTTAACTACTTTGCCGAGAAGACCAATCGAAGAGACGGTTTCGCCCTTTTACTCAACAAATAGAACGTCTTCGCTCGCTCGAAGACCAATGGTTGAACGAAGAGGAGTGACAGAGTGAAATTACGTCGTTAACCTCAGAAAGGCCCTAAGCTCGCTATTACGTGAAATGTTACGTGCTACTATGTTCCCTTCAATTTGTTCGCTCAGCACATTGACACATTTTCGACGAGCGACAATTTCCCGCGAATTTTTCGACGTCATTATATCGACAATTTGCCTTTCAAAGAATTTGCGAAATGGAACATTTTTATATGGCTCAAGTGTATAGAAACTTACGTCTGTTTCGAAATAGTTAAAAAGACAAGGAAACAGACTATTAACGATAAAATAATAATGAAGTTATAACAATATTGCATGTAGAATTTATTAACTTTCATTAACTTCACTATTGTTTTTATTTCTTGCAATTCCGTGTGTGTGTGTTATTAAAGTCTTGATGTTCGAACATCAGACAAGTGTCATGCTTTTTAAATAGTAAAAATCGCGAATGCACAGAGCTGTTAAATGTGTTGAAACGCAATTCGCGGTAATGAAACGTGCAGTCGAGACTTATGTTCAATGTCTCGAGTCTCCAGCTGGCCGAGTACGCGTCGCATACGTTAAATTGTTCGAAGTAATTATGTGCGGTAAAAGCGTCACCAAGTTTATATAGTACGTCGGTTAAATGCGCAGCGCCAGAAGTTAAAATTTTTTTTTTTTTTTATCGCAACAGTTTGAAATAAAAATGTTATAAGTGTTTATTAATAAGAAAAAAGTGCTTATTAATTAGAAAAAGCTTTATATTCAATAATATGACAAAATATTTCAATCACACAATATTTCAAAGTATTGATTGGAGTTTTGTGTCATTGATTCTGTCAAAAATATGAATAGGTCAAAGTTAAAATTATAACAGAAGAAAGTTCTTATTGAAGACAGACTTTGTGACAACTACTTTTTGAAATTCATAAAAATCCGCGATACAGCGTGTGCTCATCATTCACAATCGGAAGAAACTTCGATAGTCCTAGATCGAAACTCAATTTTAACTGCATTTACATTGAAATTAGAAAATGGCGCAACGGCGATGTGGAAGAATCATGAAGTAGCGCGATGAAACGACTTGAACTAACCGAAAGTTTCGGGGCAACTTCCGTTAAACTGTATCTGAAACAATTAAGCTCCGCGGCAGGCCTCCCGAATATGGGTCGTAGTAAATAGCAACTGGGTGTCACATTAAGCGGTGCTGCTAGACTATATAATATAATGGAAGAACAATATGGCTGCCTACGGGCATTATACCGCGTCTTTGTTTCATGTCGGCTTAGAGTAATATGTTATGTCGTTGTCTTTACGTAACGCGCGCGACTCTAACAAACCCCGGGCGCGTTTGTTTTCATTTATGAAGTTTCCAGTTGGTTTTGCTTAATTAATCGTATATCTCACTCGCATATATCGACGTATATCTCAATCCCATTTACTGGTGCTCTCAACACAGTATGTGCGTTGCTGAAAAACAGCGCGTAACACTTTTAATAAAGTAAAATTGCGAGTTACGAGTCTGGTCACTCGGCTGCGCGCATTAGGGTCAATGCCAATTGGCCATGGCAGTTGAAAAACACTACGAATACGTGTATAACGATAAATTCCTTGCTTGAACAATACAAAAAAATATCTCTCATAGCATGTAGTCAATTTCATCTTTCTGAAAATAAGTGTGTTTTACGGGCGTAACAATTTTGCCGTAGATTTATTAAAAATAGTTTTTAGTAGACAGAAAGAAATTTTAGTATGTGCGAAAACACATTCATTTATTGCAAAAAACTCCTGGTTAGAGAATTCTAGAATATCAATAAATTGTATATAGAATTCTATCATTTCTTTTTTCCTGCACGTATGTACACCTGTGTCAAACACGAGTGTGTGTGATCGTGATGAAAGTCAAAGGTAAAAAAATACGAACGAGACAATATAAAAAACTAGCTTACATTCTCGAGGCGCGCGCGTAGGCGAATTACCTAATTACAAACAAACTCTAACGCACAGTTCGTGGTACGCGTTCTACGCATCTCTCTACGCATAAACTGCAACTACGAATACTTGCCGAAGAGACTAGAAAGTACGACGTGATACTTATTGCGCGCGTTATAGTCTCGGTTCTTCTCTCTCGTCAAAAACTTACCCCAAAAGAGCAGATTCCTCGGCAGTGGCTGCTGTCGGCATCTTGTTTTTCTCCCTAAAACAAAATGGCGGCGAATAATCACACACGCCCGGCCCTAGCATCTCTGCCGCGTCTCTCTCCTCACGCATTATAAGTGTGCAATCACAACAGACAATTGACAATACAGATCAAAGCCATTTTTTTAGAGCGCAAACAAGCAATATTATTGTGCTTCAAAATCTACCAGCGTTCTACTTTGTTCGTTAAGAATCGGCCTCTTTTTCTCTCTCTCTCTCTTTGTTCTGCCGGCGGCGTGATTTCCGGATCGTCATTTAGCATACAGCACATTTGAATGTAAAATTGCCATTTTCCATGGCCAATTAAACCGAGGGCTGGACAACCTCGTGCCCGGATATTACGTACTTGAATAAATAGCCTTCTGAGAGAAGCTCGGGTTGAACTCCCGACTGAAATTGAAGAGTATCACTTCGCAATTTTAATGGCTGTATGATACAAAAACAAAAAAAAAAAAAAAACATGCTTTCTCTTCTTAATTAAAAATTCCGAAAGGGTAAGCAATTATCGAGTCACTCAAGATATTTCAGTCTTCGTGTTCTCTTCATCTGTTGCTATATAACGCGATAAAATTTGAAATTTATCGAGAACAATTATCGCTCTCTTATTGTCAGACGTTTATTGCAAATAATATTAATGTTATTTTGATTGCTTGATTTTCTACCAAATTGACAGCAATAAACTCGAATGACAGCTATCAGACCCCTCGATCACTCATCGAGGAGTCGTTCACGGTCAGAAGCCGATTCCGCGCAACGCACGCGCTTCCGTCGCGCGCCGCGAAGCGTTGCAAGGACAAAAGGAGACGACGCACCGGTCGCGCGTGCAATGTAACACAGAGGCGGTGATAATAACAGTAAAACAATGATGAAACCAAATCGCAATAATAACGATGATTGCGGTCACGTGTGGACAAAGGGATGCGTGAAGCCGGTGCGTTTGTCGGTGTGCAAGCGTGCGTGATCTGAAGCGTGAGGAAAAGGAATGATTTTTTTTTTCCAGCTACCACATGTGGCATGGCTTACCTTCGATTTGCTTGCACAAGCTGATCGATAGCCCTCAACGTCCGATTGTGCGAAGTTTGTCCGTATTACTTACGATTAAACTAGTCTAAAAATTCGACGACGAGATGGTGACTTCTAAGCTTGTTTGAACAAAGGATTAAACGCAAATTTATGTGCAAATTCATAAACTAAGCAAATGTAAAATATGTTTTGTAAAATTATCTTGCAAAGTTATACGTATAAAAGTTTGTTTTGTTCTTTATTTTTCTAACTTTCTATAATATTTTCTAATGATTATATAGATACGCGTCTTTCTCAAACGCGTTTGTTTATTAAAAAAAAAAAAAAAACAATTTTGAAAGATACATTAAAAAACGATTTTTATATTTATTTTTTATTTGTGCGTCACAATATGCTCGCGCAATCATTGATTTCCCTGGAGAAAATAAACCGGATTTAATAACAGCAAAGGTTACCGAGTCTGCTGGGCAGCAATTTGTAGTACGTTTACAAAATTACGAGAAAGCTTTTGCCTTGTGCGAGGTTTTGAATTATACATATTGCAGTCAACTTAGTTTTCAAAAATGTTAACTTTGACAAATGCAATGAGCGCAACCTTTGAGCAACATCGAAGCAAGCGATTACTTTGCGAGTAATATTGAAAGTTAGTAAATTGCACATTGAGTTAAATAGAGTTGGACTGAAATCGACAAGTGATAATTTTAATGCGCGAGAAAATATTATTTTCTCATATATTTAAATAATAAACACGAAGTATAGAACAGATGTATAAAATTTTGTTTTTCTCTTATATATTTTATATTAGTCTTTTTATACTGTATATCTATTTTGATTGACACAATAGATTGCAGCCGAGACAGTTATTGCTTGTTGCCGTGCAACGAAAGTTGTGAAAACTGCGTCGACGAGTGTACAACAATCGATTTCATAAAAACCTGTCCGCCAGAGTAACTAACAGCAAAAGCGTTATAACCATGCCTCGATGTCTTCGACCTCGAATACCTGTCGCCCACAAACTTCTTAATGACTCTGCTGCAACTGGTCTTATTGCATCCACTTTGTCTCTATGTGTTAAACGCGCTTGAATTTTTTTAAATTATTCAAAACAATTTTCCGAAACTAAATTGTGAATTTTTTTCTGATATGCCAGGATAAAAAATTATACACGGTTGTTTTGATGAAAATTAAATTCATAAACTTTATTACAATCTATTATGTATCATCTTTTTTACTCGAGGAATCTAACGTTTTATTAAATTATAAATTGTGCTAAATTTTTTTATTGCTCGAAAGGTCGACTAAATTCGAGATCGAAAGACACCGACAAGAGGCTGAAAAGTGATAGTCCCTGCGACCGCACCCCTACCTGTCGCAACCGGTTTCTTTCCCGTATTCCCTCAGAGAAAGTCATTGTAGGCGTTACCTTGAAACGATCGAGACGCTCTCGCGGCGATCCTCGATCAGCGGGTCCTTTTTCCGGATCTCGACCTTCGGCGAGGCGAAGCTAAACGCCTTCTTGACGGACTCAAGGACGCTCTGGCCGGTGGTCTGTGTCTGGTCGACGATGGTCGTGCTTTTGTAAACGTCTTCGCCCAGGTCGCCTAACGACCTGTACGAAGCGCCAATACCTGCCGGCATGGCGTGACCTTTCGTCGCGCTGCCTCGTTCGCGATGTCGCCTTCCGACGACTTAGCCGATGAGTCGTTGCGCTGGATCGGGGGATGACGATTTCCACCGGCCGAGGGTGGATGCCCTCTCGGCGAACACTCGCCTCGAAAGGCGGCAGCTGGATCTGCTGCGGCGTAGCTGCTGTCGTTGATGATAGGCGTGCCCGAAGCCGATATGCCAATATCGCACGTCAACAAGGCAAACGAACGGCAAACGAACAAAAGAAAGAAAAAACAAAGGTAAGGGGATTCTGTGACAGCTATCGCAACGCAGATTCGAGACATCGGCAGTCGATCGTGAATTGCGCGAGAGTCGACGACTTCTTTTTTAACAAAGACAATGTCGAAAAAAGAAATTGCACAATCGCGATTAATTAACATAGTAACGTTTCATATTTTTTGCTGATATTGAACTTATGACACGACCGATGGCGGCTGAGGTTCTGACAATGTAAAATATGTTTGCATTTACTCTCTTTTATCAGCGACAAAGATAGCGTTTATTGCTGATAAAAGATGGGAAGTTCTTTCTGCTAGGTCTTTCTCACAGAGTCAAGAAACTAGGCGAGTGAAGTTGAAAAGAAACCGCCGCCTCATGACAGATACTCAATTCTGTTTCTTGCAGACGTTACTGCAGACGTGAATGCGCATGAATTCCTTTGATCGTGTTCTGAAAGTTCTCCACCAACAACTTTGGATTGCGTTAAATTGAATTTTTTTTTAGTAGTTGCGCAAAATATTATCAAATATTTTTCTCGTCTAGAAATTTGTTGTGATTTGTTGTACCGACATATTTTTTGCAATTACATTATTAGGTGCAGTCATCATATTGACAAGCAAAGAAGAATCGTGATAAAACTTTTCAGTGCACAGCTCGAGCGAGTACTTGAATTTGTGTAACTTCTTTATGTCAATAACGCAGCGCAATTATCGTTCATTGTGGTTTTTACTGCCGCTTTTTATCTTTCGTTGATGTTTCTTGTTACTTTTTTCTCTTTACTTTTTTTTGATAATTTAATTTTCCCACTGGTTTTCCATCCCGCATGTAATTGCGTATTCTTTCAAGTGTTCACAATACGTTGCACTGTAATTACAACGTAACATCGCGGAAGAAGAATTTAATTATTATACATATACGCGTTGGAATATGTGGAGTTAAATGCGTTAAAATACAATATTATTTTACGATCCCGTGAAATGTGCAAAAATTTTTTCGCTAAGCGTTTAATATAATCTTTAATATGCAAACAAGTTTCGCACATATCAATTCGGATTCATGTTCTAATTTAAATGCGTTTCAAATCTAGCGCGAATACAGAGAGAAAAGATATAAATACATTATTTTGCATCCCGGTTTTAGCTCCGACGCATCTGGTTGCAAAATCACGTTCTGTTTGCGAATGTGCGTGGAGAAAACGTAAACACTTGTGTTATTCTCGTTAAAACGAGAATGCTATTGTTTGAGGAAGTTAGATCATCAGTTCCTCGCGAAGCCAACTCGGACTTAATCTCTCGTTGCGTTGCAAATATGATTACGGAAATTCTTAGTTTTTTTTTTGCGCGCACGCTAATTTATCGCAATATGAGATAAATGTACGATCGATAAAGTTTTGCATAGATATTTTAATCAAAGAAGAACACGTATTGCATAGTAGTTTATCAAGAAAAAATTATCATCTCTCGAAATGACGTTTTTATACGGCGCTGTTGCCCGATAATAATGCGACGCGTCTTATGAAATATTTATGAAGTTACGCCACAAGAGTTATATTACCGCTCATGGAAGAAACTAAATCAACTAAGAAGTAATCAGAACACGTAGTTTTTCAAGTCACGGCTTCTGCCTTTTAATTCGCACACACATAGGCGGGATTTTGTTGCAGAAAATTTTGAATCAAAAACGTGTGATTGCCGATGTCTCGCTCTAAATCGTTCTCGCTAAAATGTGAAGAAAAACTGAAGTAAAAAAATGCGTGTGAAATGTGTTATACAGTATCGTCGACATGCACAAAATCCATCGATCTCGTTGTTTTCCTATCGAGAAAATCATGCATGGCGACATGCCAAACTTGAGGTGTGTATGAGCGTGTGAGTGTTTATGCGTGTTTCTTTTGTCAAAGTTGTTGATAAACAAATAGAATACGTGCGAACATGAAACAGTAATCAGTTCTTTTCTAATCAGCTATGCTCAACAGCAAACCAAGCGCGTGCGATAATTAACGAGTATATAAAGTACAAAATCTCTCGGAGAGCTCGGTTTCTCTCGCTGACGATGACGGAGTATCGCAATCAGCGAGTGCGTTTCGCGAAACGTGACGCGTTGACTCGTGAGAGAAGCAAATAGATATTGCATGCAAAAGAGGATCGGTTTGCTCAGTAAACAAATCGCATTGTGTGTGCAGATTAACGTCTGCGATTAACGTCGCTTCGTTGATCCGTCGTTCAAAAGAGTTTTACTCTCAATCTTCTCTATCGAGATATCACTGATAATATCTGAGTGAGAAGCGCATTCAATTCGTTACGCGCGCGAAAAGATTTTTTTTTTTTAACACAGATGTAACTGCTTATCGATGGCAAATCGCAACTCAAAAAGTCAATTCGGATTGGTTTCGCATTTAACGATTCTTTTCTTCAAATGCTCACCTCAATCTGAATAATCAATCGTGGATCAATCGCAAAAATGAGACTTTAATTTAAATAAAATAGATCTTTTTGTTTTTTTTTTTTTTTTTGGAAAACAACATATAAACGTAGATTTTTTTTAGACATTGCGTGCAGCCTTCCCGTCAATCAACACTTCCGTTCGAAGAAAATTACTCCGTAACTAGATGCGGCGAGATTACACACATGTTGCGATCATTAGTATTACGGCGCGTCAAGAAGAATTAACATTAAAGCGAGTTTCACAAAAACAAGTTTCACAAACAAAACGATATCAGTCGTGAAGACAAACAACATTTATGCAAATGTAAAAGACGTTATTAATTTTTTATTTAAAGATAATACTCGCAGCGACTTAAAGTCGTCGATCTTCCGCATTTTTACGAGACAAATAAATAAAAACCAAAATAGTTCCTGAGGAAATATTCGAGTGAAGATAAAAGGAATAAAGTTGTACCGACGGTTTACCTTTCTGACCATCTACTTTCAATTTATTGCACTCGAAGGAAAACGCGTGTCGTTCCGGAGGAGCCGAGCTCTCTCTCTCTCTCTCTTCCGATATCGATGGGCGTCGAGTGCAACTAGATCAGGCCGCGAGCTCGACTTGCTTACGTCGTGCCCTCGCGCAAGCAGACGGAAAATCGATTCGGCCCCAGGACCTTTCCGAGCGAAATATGCATATCGCCGTCGAGATACACGCGGTGATCACCAATTCGCCGATAGACTTCCGCGCGCGTGTTGCAAGCGCGGAGCTCCCCAGGGGAGTCGCGTATTGATTTTTCGCGTGGATACTCGCGTGTAACGTCGGGGTTAACCTCGTTTCTCGACGTCTAATTTTTCGCTTGACGCTTTTGCTCGACTTGACGTCGGTCAAATTATAATCCAACTAATAACGCAGGACTTTAACGAAAGTGTCGACAAGTCGCAGAGATGTATAAGATAATGTGTATTAAAATTTTTTTAATTTTTACCGTGCAAGGCACGTACGTGATCCACGATTGATCGGAGAGAATTAGGGTTGCGATTATATCGGGATCTTACGTACGATCGATCGTTCGTTTAAGCAAGACATGTCTCTCTTCGCCAGTATAACATTAAATAATCAATGAAACTCATAAAAGAGTGCAATCTATTTAAAAATATTTAACTTTTTCACGTTATCGTTATTAGGTTTTTAAACTCTTAAGATTATCAAGTCGAAGTCCCTAATATTAATTGGAGTTAAATCTTTTGTCCTCTGACAGCAGTGTGTGTTAATTTATGAGATATGATGGTGAGTGGGAATTATTCAAAGTGTCGTTGATTGTCCCTCTTCATCTATTTTATTTTAATTTGAAATGGAGAGCATACACGCGCGCGCACGATAATAAAATGAAGTGAGTTTTATTGCGTGCTCTTTCTTAGAGACTAGAATTTCTATGTGGCAATTTACGCTCCACTTTGTCCCATGGTATTTTCCGTTCAAGTTAATATAACGTTGCGCGTTATGGTCGAAGCTAAGTTTAACGTACGGCTCTGATAACTGGATTACTGGCCCGTCAAGAAATCTTATCACGCGTGACAGTTTTATTCCCGTATCTTGTGACTATTTTTTTTTTCGTTGCGCGCTTCACGTAAAATCGATCCGGTATACTCGAAGTACCTGCAAGCTGTTACATACGCTATATGAGATCGTAAGAAGTTGATGAGACTGTGGTGGAAATAGGGACACCAAGTGTTTTCTGTTTACTTCTCTCTTTTGGAAGAGAAATAAATACTTTTTCAAGGAAAACTGTGTGGAATTACACACGTGTCTGAGTGAAATATCACGAAGTATTTAATTTCTTTTTACTTTCTCATTTGGACCTTTGAGGGAAACATTTACTATCGACATCGACAAATTAAAAATACGTGGCCATATAAAAAACACTTATTCCGATTGCATTCTTGTATCAATTTGAAACTATGAAAATTGATATTTAACAACTAGGATGATTGACAAGATGATTATCTTTTATATAAGCGCGGACTTCGCGCAGTTTTCCAGGAAGTTACGGAGCAAAAGATAATCTTGTGTGTGTGTGTGCGAGTATTATGTAGCTTATATTTTGTTCTGAATTTGTCGGTGAATATTAAATCCTGAAGATTGGAAAGAGGACTCAATTTTCACAAGTCGCGACAAGACAAATCTGCTTGATCGAGAACCGACATCGACGTAACCCTCACTTACATCGTCTTGCTTTCCTGGAAACGATCGATCGTCCCGGTCTAACCCCGTTTCGTCGACAACCACAGAACCGACCGTTCTCACCTCGACGGAACCGATTCGTCCGAAGGGACGAAGAGCTAGACCGTGAGAGATCGTTGGCGCGTCGTCGTTGGCGCGCGATCGATCTAGCGCGCCAGATCCGACCTTTGTGGCCGCAGAGTGCGCTGGTTATGACTCAACCAACGCGTTGTCACAACGTCACCGACCGCGGTTCACCGCTGCAACCTCGATCGACAGCGACGACGATGACGATGAGGTCTCCGCGTGCGAGCGCGGGACAACGTTGCGCGCGCGTACACGCGACCGCACCAATACGATTTCACGAACGCGCACACATGAACAAATTCCGTTCGAACTGTCACGAGCGTAACCGCTGATCGATAGGTCGAAGTGGTCGAGGGATTTCGACGAAGGGATGACGACGAAGGCAAACTGGGAGGGGAGGAGCAGATGTTAGGCGAATGAAGAGAGGATAGCTTCCTTTCCGGACTCACCTTTTTTTGCGCGTGGTTTGCTGCGGGGAGCGGGTACCGAAGAAGAGTTGCAGCTTTCGCGCGGCCTTTAAACGCGATTACCACGAGAACCTTGACGAGACTCGTTGCGCTTCGATCGCGGTGAGATCGCCCCGTCTGAAGATGAAGAAACGCCGCGTTTTATGTGTCACCGTCGGTCGTACGCTCGCGTACACGCGTTTATATCTTTTCGATGTGACGTTACGAGACGTGCGAAGACGGAGCACCGCGACGAGACTGACGTTGAAGAGCCGCACACGGTGTTCGCAACGACGTTGTACGTGTACTATTGGCTTGAGAGTACTGGCTTCAACTACGAACTGGTCAATGGGAATGCGCGTTGCTCCATGCGCGGTATACACTGGATCGAACCGGTTACGGGCAGACTGTCGACATCTAGTCAGGAAAAAGTGCACCCTCCCTATCGTCTGTGTGTTCAGAATTCCCGCTGCACATAAGCTAAAATATGAAAGGAAACCTTAAGAACTCCGCCGATCGATTACCGGATGAACTTTGAAGTATCACCCTTAGCGATGATCACACTTTACACAGGGCCGCGGTATTATCTCAACTTTGCAGAAAACCACAATACTTAGTGTTGGTAGGCGAAGTACCCAAACCCATGTATAATAGAAAGATGGAAGTGGCATGAACTTCTTTAATCTTATAAATGGTCATTTTGAAGTTCTTTCTTCAAAGGTTGTATTAGAAAAAAATCTGAGAGCGGCCATTCTGTTATAATTTTTTACGACGCTCTCGTAAGCCGCTGATTTCAGTGCTACACATTCATAAAAGTGAATGTAGGAACTACGGAGCGATATCAGACACTTTCAGGCGTAGACGATACAAATGTCACTCGGTTTGAATCCGCGCTACATCCACTTTCAATGTACAATGTCTAATTGTCGTTTTTCACGTTAGTAAAAAAACACATGTACATTTTTCATAGTAACCTTGCGTTATATTTAATACTATGTACATGTTAAATACATAAATACATAGATACTACAAATTAAAATAAATATATATTAAAAATTAAGTACATAAATACCAAACATTAAAACTATATACTAGAGAAACTTAATATTTATTACAGATGTGTGTATATAGAAATTAAGTGGTATTAGTACACTTGTATGAGAGATTTTTAAACACTGTTTGTTGAAAAAAAAAAATACATTATTTGAAGACTTCTCATACAACACCAAAAAGAAAAAACTCCCACTTTATTTCTCTGGATATTCTAATCCGATTTCGATGACGATACTTTAGACATCATGGAGTGAGTTCCGTCGCCTTTCTTCAACACAGTTTTTTTTATCACATCCATAGACGGATATTTTAGATCGTAGGCTAATCCCAATTTCTCACATATTTCAATCAAAATCGTGGTGTAATTTATTTTGCTTATTGTCTCGGACGACCTGTAGTCCCATGGAAACACATGATGGTAGTTGTGAGATCCTTCTCCCACTAGGAGAAAGTTGATAATATCGTTGTTCGCTGGTTTTATAGATCTGGAAAATATATAATATAAACAAACACATAATTTAAATGCGTAACAAACGTGTTCGAAAATGTCAATTGTTTTGTCTCCGGACTCGGACGTCATACTTATTGTATGGTCTGGTGCCCCATTTATGAGCGACGCTGTTGATGGTCCATATGGCGTTTAGACTGAGCATGTAACGTATAAACACTTGTGACACGATGGCTCTGCTCCAGGTCTCGTTCCAGAAGTACACGGGTATCACCGAAGGCAAGATAAAACAGAAGAACAGTTGAAGCGGCATATAATATCTATAAAGATAAAATAGATTTTAATTTCTCGAGATATGTTTTGTGTGAACAAATTTTTAAATTACTTTAAAAATGTCAAAGAACAAAAGTTCAAAAACAAAAACATCATGATATCTAACAAATAAATTATAATTATTAATGCATTCGTGTCTGATAAAAGCCAAAATACAACAATATAAGGAATATTGTATTTTTCTTAAGAAAAAAAGAATAATTACTTTTCATTAAAGGTTACAATGGGATCCGACAAAACGTCCGATAAATCGAGCAGTTTACTTTTTTTCGTATATTCTGGATGTTCCTTCATTATCACCCAGCCGATGTGCGAATAAAAATAGCCTCGCATGGTATTGTGAGGATCGGCGTTGGTTTCGCAATACTTATGATGCATGCGATGATTTTTTACCCAGGCAAGTATATTATTCTAAAAAAATTTATATATTATTTTAAATCATTAAAATATTATTAAAGTAAATTCCTAATGCACCATTTTTATTCTATCATTTATACATTTATTCCACAACTGCATAACGTAACAGATTGTTTTCTTGCACGCAACAAAACAAAATTAAATTTACTTGTCAATTTTACATTTAAAAAATTTAAAATTACTTGTCCACACACGCTGAAGCACATCAAAAGAAAAATTCTTAGCGGTAACTTGGCCTTGTAAGACTTGTGACTCCAAAGTCGATGTGCGCCACCAGACATGCCGAGATGAGACATAACATACGTGGCGAGAACTTCAAAATATAAAAAACACTTGTAAAAATATTTAAAAATACATAACACTGAAAGAGACAAAACTGTGAAACAAATACACTTACTCCATAATGTAGTCCATGGATTTTTCAAATAATCGAAAGTCACTAAGTTGTATAAACCAACGGCGTGTAACGTGAAGATCATTAGAGCTTTTGGCCATACTACATCCGTTTCGAAATCGAAGAGACTTGATGTCGCTTTTCGAATATTCCCGAAAAGAAATCCAGCTTTATTAGCACTATCGTCGACCATGTTCGTAATCTGTTGCTTTACTACCGTGGTAAAGTATTTAAACAATCTTGACATCCTTTCCTTGGTTGTTACCTAATTTATATAGTTTTTAGAAAAAAAATTATACAAAAGACATACACAGTATGAGATGACATTATTAAAATAAAAAAATTTTGATATAACAAATCACATTTAATAATTGAGTTAACTAATGTAGCTTTTTCGGTGTGAAGAAAAATTTTTTATTTTGCGATAAAACTAATTTATCTCATTTTGATAAATTTGACAGGTTTTTACCGATTTGTGTTACATCTACTTATCGATGATAAAGTAAAACAAATTTAAACTGAATAAAATATATACACTTGAAAGTAAATGTAGCACGGACTCAAAAACCGAGTGACACTTGTATCGTTTCTACGTCTGAAAGTAAATATCGCTTTGTTTCTACATTGTCTTCTGTAAATGTACAGCGCTGAAATTAGTGATCGAGAACGTTTGATATTTCATTTAACTAAAATTTTAAATCTTGAAGTAAATGTACGTTGATATATGTGCGATACTTGACACAAGAATTTTCCGGTTACATCCAGTTTAAACATGAGTTTAGTCGCGTAAATATATTCTTGTATAATACGTTAATGTTACCTTCAAAAGAAGCAAAACAAAATAGAAACAAAATATGAAAGATACGAAAGATATAAGCAACAAGATATTAAGACAATTTATTGTGGATTTGTAAGTACGTATTTTATATCAGAGTAGCGCATAAAACCTACACTTGTTCGACACCTCGCACTTACTTCGTAGTCCTGCGCAGTCACTTTGAACAAATTTAATATTTCTGCATTTCTAATTTAATATTTCTCAAACATTATGTTACATCGCTCATAAGATCTTTCGGTTGCCGCTCGTTTACTTTGTCTCTCAAATTAGTTCGCACGAGCTGTCCAAGCGGCTGTCTCTCGTAATCGAGCCGAAACCGAGTAGAAGAATAATGGAACAACGAACCAGAAGTGCTCTCGAGAGGGTTTGAGAGGCGCTACGTTTTATGGAATTCACTCGGAGACGAGTGAAGAGAGATTAAACGCGAGGTGGAGGAAAACTGCTGCGGTGAGATTCTCGCGGATGGAATCGGTACTTCTTGGAATTGCGGTATGTACGCCGAAAAAGAGTAGGAGATTTGAAGTGGCGAACCTCTCTATTATGCCCGCCTTTTTTCTTGACGACAAACGCGAAATAATCGAGAACATTTTCCGCTACATAGATCCCGAGCAGCCAAGTAATCCGCCTCGTGGATTACCATAACGGATCTGCTTTATTTATGTTCGGTTAAAAGGATTTTACGCGCGCGACGTGTCGGGAGGCAACACATCGCGCGCGATGATTTAAAGAAATAACTCCTGTATGTCATCCTGCCACGATCTGGCACTGTGGAGAAGTCGTAACAAATTCGGATGATCGTAAAAATGGTAGAACCATGAATGTTCGAGAAGAAATATCAAAAGTCCGCACGCGGAAGAGGGTGCAAAATATCCAGGGAAAGATCTGACGTATCTTTTCACATTTGTTTACGAAGTCCGCCTACATGCGGACCTGTAGGTATCTGGCCGCGCGACCACTACCTTGAGAACTTTCACCCTCTACTTTTACACACAACTTCCACCTTTGAGCGTCACTGCTAACCTATGGAATCCTCCCTTCACGAGATGATATATACCGCCCTGAGTATATTCATCATAAAAATGTATATTTATGTATACTTCCGCTAGCCCGCCGCTCGGTTACGCGTACATATATTGTTACCGCACGTCACTCCTGCGGGTTCTCGTCGGACTTAGTGCCACCCTCGTTCCACGTTCGCAAAGGGTGTTTTATAATGCGCGCGGAACGTAGCGAACATATTTTCCCCGACCGTCCGGTTATGCTGTATTCCTTGTCGACAGAAGGAACCCGGTCCTTTGTAGAAAAAAAAACTTGTCGAGAGCGGTATTTAGTTTGTCAACCGCTATGACGAATCGCCGAGAGGGAGAATCGCTTTACGTGGAACATCCAGCGCTTCTGTGTCGTATCATTTAGATGCGTGCGGGAAATAAAGTGTGTTTTATATTTCACGTGAGTTTTATAAACGATATTCTTTTGATAGTATAAAGATAGAATTATCTGTCCATGTTATTGATTTTGCAAACATAGTAATGTTTAATTAGATAATTAAACGCACATCTGATTAGTTTCCTTAATTATACAAATACATTAGAGAATTGTAGTTTGTTACATGCTACACACATAAAAAATTTTTTCTATGAAGATAATTGAATTAAAACTACACGGTACACGTGCAATCGAAATTATTTACGTAGTTGCAATGTAATATTCCCAGTCGCTATTATGAGCACCCTTGGGATTCTCACTCCAGAGAAACAGGTGCAACCGGTCTGGGATACAACGTGCAATGCGTTACGATGCTTTCCCCGTGGGCGCTCTTCGATAAATTCGCCCACAGGATCTTCCTTACGGGACATGAGAGTCACGCCGGTACGCCATGGTGCACTTCGTTTAAAGGGAAACGAAATTTCGGTGAAAATGTAAACTGCCTCTCTCCGTGTCTCTCCGTGTCTTTTGAAACAGGGAGAGACAGGAAGAGACACGGAGAGACTTCTCCCTGTCTCTCCGTGTCTCTCCGTGTCTCTCCGTGTCTTTTGAGACAGGGAGAGACAGGGAAAGACAGGGACAGACAGGGAGAGACACGGAGAGACCTCTCCCTGTCTCTCCGTGTCTTTTGAAACAAGAAGAGACAGGGAGAGACTGGGAGAGACAGAGAGAGACACGGAGAGACCTCTCCCTGTTTCTCCCTGTCTCTCCCTGTCTCAAAAGACACGGAGAGACACGGAGAGACAGGAAGAGACAGGGAGTGTCTCTCCGTATCTTTCCCTGTCTCTCCCTGTCTCTCCGTGTCTCTCCGTGTCTTTTGAGACAGGGTGTCTTTTGAGACACGGAGAGACAGGGAGAAACAGGGAGTGTAAACATTTACATTTTAAAAAGGAATATAATATGATACTATTCTCAAGAGCGTAATTATGATTTCGCGGGAGCTGTGAAGCGCGCACAGTTTAATGATATCGAATTATCGATCGATAGAGTTTTAATTATTTTAATTATATGCGTATTAGTTTAACACACATTTTTCACAATGATTCTGTGTTGCAAGATTTATGAGAATGATTTGTGCTTTACATCTTCGAATAAAGATATTAATATTCCGCGCTTCTATATAATAATAAATATATATATGTATCTATATTATTTTATGCGCGGAACAACGGTCAAAGGCCGAATGGACATTTTAGACGTATATAATATTTCTTCTGTATCACATACTATTGTACACGTGTGGGTGGGGGAGGGGCGAAGCCCCTCCCCCTGCACCCCCTCTCCATAAAAATCTAACCTAACCTAATCTATAATATATCACTGCAACAATAGCGTACATTGAAAAGTATGCTAAAAATCTTATTTCGATCTTTGACTATGC
>QVOA01004388.1:0-38896 GCA_014825685.1 Pseudomyrmex cubaensis | reverse complement strand
GTCTCTCCCGGTCTCTCCCTGTCTCTCCCTGTCTCTCCCTGTCTCAAAAGACACGGAGAGACAGGGAGAGACAGGGAGAGACAGGGAGAGACCGGGAGAGACACGGTGAGATCTCTTCCTGTCTCTCCCTGTCTCTCCCTATCTCTACCGCGTCTCTTGATTTAGATTATGTGTACAAACTCGACACAACTGAGTTTCTACCTTAATTAACATAGTTCTTGAAAATATTGTTGCCTAAATGATTCGAGATTTCGTAGGCGGTCCATTAAAAAATCATTTGGAAATCAACTTTTTCCGCAAATTGACCATCGCGCAAACTGAACGAGAACAAGCGCGAACGAATCGGAACACACAGCTGTCCGCGCTTACAAATTCGCGGGCGGTGCAAGCTCCGTTGCGTCGCGGGGCCATTTGATGGCCATTTAACGTTGATTGATCGATCGAACCGACGCGACGGCGCGTTCAATCGCGCCGATACTCTCTCGTCGTCGTCGTCGTCGTCGTCGTTGTCACGCACGCGCGCGCGCGCCGCGAATCGCTCGCTCGCGCACGATGCCATTATCTGCGGTTCCAGCAACGGTGGGAAACCGGCCGATGAATGGTTTATGGCTCTGCATGTTGCACTTGCAAGGAGGTGTTCGGTCAGAATCCCGCCAAGTCGCATAATTCATCCCTGAAACTACGACGACGTCGTACGTACGTGTTAGCGCTATGTCCTGACGCGTTGGACGTTATTCCGCTTTCCGACGATTAGCTTCTCCGTAGGGGATGTATAACACTCGCGTCATTTAGGATTCCCCCCGAAGAGGCAAGACTCAATTTTTCACGAAGAATACGAGCGATTTCGCTTGTCGGTTTTCGAAGATAATATTTTTTTTTTTATTTATCTCAAGTGAATCACTACACACAATTCTCGCACTTTTGCTTCTTCCGTTTTCTCTCGCGTTTTGACGATCGAAAAACACTCGGCAAGTTATAATTTCTTCTCGATAGTAAACAAATAATGTGACAAACAAATTGCGAAACAAAAGTGGAGTTTTCTCCGCTTCAATAAGTGAATACTTAATGCAAGACACTTAAACTTTCCGCGCGAGGTGGTAATTGCTGGTATCGTCGGGCTTTTCCCCCAGTCGGTATATTCTTGTATCTCGTTGACGCTGCCACGGGACGGAAATTCGTTATACAAATTGAAACTTATTTCGTGTGCCGCCAGCCCGGGACTATGCCCGCTTCGTAGATCCGCTAAAATAAATTAACGTCAGTCCAATTATCGTAACGAGTTCTCCGGCATTCGCGTTTTGCTGCGCTTTTTCTATCGATCTCTCTCTTTTGCAATTCTTTCGCCAGATATTTCGCGCCCACTCTCAAGTTTTCCCTTCGCGGTGCGTTTACATATAAATTTTATCATCGCACGCTCGTATATCGGTGCGTTTTATTATTGATAAGACAATATTATGTTTAATTTTGCGGCAATTAAGCATGAAGCGTTTTATCGACGCGTGAACGCGATAAAAACTAAAAATTTTATGTACCGGAATATTTCTTCTCTGGCGAAAGAGTGTGCCAAAGAACCTGAAATAAAATCGAGAACACCTCATGTACTCAAACTACCGTCCGAGGACCCGCTTCCCCAAGTGTGCAAGAACTCGGAGATCTGATGACCCAGGAATCCAATTACCACAGGTACCGAATATATCCGAGGATTCAAAGCGCAATTTGAAAAGCCACCTCCTCCCGTACGGTTCCCACGGGACGCTAGATCTGACTAGGAATTGGTTATCAATAATTCTGGCATTGCTTCGGGGACGTGACACTTACTAGAAACGCTGAGGAGGACGATCGTTTGGACGAGTATCGAAACTTCGTCGTATCCCTCGAGCATCTTTAATGTAGCTGCCGCCGGAGTTTGTCGCGATATAGGCGAAGCGCGCTGGATCGAGTTGGTCTTTTCGACATTAAAACGGCATTCAGTACTGATATCGGACGTCATATATACACACATATATATGAAAAACAGGAGAATATTTTTAAATTCGTAGCAAATTCAACGATTTATATATCAATTGGAGCTTATTCAGATAACATGGAGATTTTATGCGTCCACTGTATATACATTGTCGCAACTTATATATTATTGTACGCGGACGGTTGTACGGGGAGATACGGGTGGATATTAAGCTGCAACGTGATCGAAAAAAATATGCGGGTTTTTTTTGTCTGGTAACGCGAGTTGTTATTAATGCGTCGCACGGCTGACGCCTCCATTCATCTTGCTGCGGTGGCATATGGAATTTCCAGCGACAAACGCATGGTATAATATACGCAAGGGTGATCATAAAACGAACGAATTGTCGGAGTCACGGTAAGTGTATTGAATTTGCATCATTCGCGATACCACTCCGCTTACAATTCACTTTTATTCCGTTACTTTTTGCACTAACAATCGCGCGCAGAGTACTTTTATACAAAACGATTCTAAATTTCATTTTTTTTCTTCCAAAACGCCTACGAATGTAAATGCTATTGATTTTTGTATTTTCAACGTTTTCAACGAAGTGCCTTTAATACTATAAAGTGAATATACGTTCAAAGTGAAAAAAAAAAGAACGGGAAAATTGCAGTTGAGTTCACTTTTGAATGCGTAGACAAATTTTAAAGGTCCGGAAATAAAATAGAATTGAATGCATGTGAAACCAGAAATTATGAGGAAGAAACGAGCAATTGTAACTCGATTTTCGAGTCACAATTTTCGTCTGTTACAAGGGTAATCGAGCTGAAAGAGCAAGAAAATTCGGTGTCTTAGGGTAAAGTCCCGTGGAAACCTTAATTATCGTTAATTGGATTTTAGCCCGTCACGTTTCGTCAGACTCCTGTCAGCGCGGAGTTGCTGAGATGTTGGCTGAAGCTCGCTATCGCGGCGAACCTATCGGCATCTCGACGAGAACTTCTCGATGGCCCATACCCAATTAAACGAAAGTAACTTTCCGTTACCCCATATAGCCCCTTCGTCATCATGGGAATTACTTGAGACAAGGATAGTCGACATTTCTCCCAGATTTAACTTAAGCAGGGTTATTAGCGTTAGGGATCGGATCTTTTTAATCTCTTAGATCTTCAAAACACGAACAAAAATACCGATGAGACTCTCTCTTTCCAGTTTATTAAATGTTTTCAAAATATAAAATTATAGCGTGTACTGTTGTTTATATAAGACAGTAGATAAAAATAACACCGCTTTTTTATATATATATAAAGCAAAAAATAATAAAGTTAATAAAGTTCTTTTCTGTTGATCTTCTCGGTTTTCTATATTTCAAAATATTTTTAAACTTGTATGGTCTCGACTCTGTCTTTCTTTCTATATATCTTCGAATATCTTTCTATATATCTATTATCTATCGGAATTGCATCCATATTACATTTGTAGGTTCTTGAATTTATCGGGCTTCAATTTTCTGGATTTCCAATTCTGTGATCTTGGAATTGTTAGTTCTCGGAGTCAAAACCCTTCATAAACGCGACGACGCCGACGGAATAAAATAAGAATGGGAAAGTTTTTATTCACCCTCCCTCTTCTTTACCGTAAAATATTTACAAGTGTAATTTCTCATGCTGCTTCCTATGTAAAGTGAATATCGAATATCGATAGCTTCTCGCGAGAACGCGAGAAGACGATAACGCAAAAAACATTCGTCGTCGCAATCGGATTGGACATTATTTTTTATGATCGTTGGAGCGGCGACGACGGCGCGGTAACAAACTTTCATTAGATCCCCGTGCATTAAGAAGCAACGGATCTGCGACAGGTGCAATCAAATCGTTACCGAGTTTTAGCTCCCGCGAGTATTCCCCCGGGGGAACTTCGTCTAGGTTGTTTTACCGATACCTTCTCCGGCTTCTTTTATTTTGTAGAACACGCTCTATGGAATCCCCGGTAATTATCGGAAAATGTCGTAACTGTGGCTAAGTGACATAATTAAAGCTATCCGATACTTTCTCGTCGAGACCGTCGACCTCGAGGAAGTATTCCGCGTTCCGATCCTTTTCTCCGTCGAGCTCACAGATACTTCGTTAAGTATTGAATTTTTCTTATCGATACTGTAATAAAGTACGTTTTAAAATAGTATCTCCTTCTGTTCCCGTTGTAATGTTATATCTCTATTCAATTGCACGCGCAATATTCCCGATAAAATTTCCAAGAATCTCGAGTGTCTGAGGACTTAAATGTTTCCAACAAACCTCTTTAAATCTCGAGATTGAAAAGGATTTTAAATGCGCGGGCATTTCAAAAGACAGTAATATCAGTATCTAAGCACAGGAGGAAGCTCCCGGATCCTCGGTATGCGGAATCGAATGAAGTAAAAGACCGAGACGAAGAAACGAAAAGAGATGGGGGTCGAATGAAAGATGGAGACAGCGACGGTCGTAGGGCACATGAAAAGGATAGAGAAAGAGAGAGAGAGAGAGAGAGAGAGGAAGGGCAAAGGGAAAGGATAGAGCGCGCTAAAGCAATATCACAGTCGACTAGCATGAGCCGTCCCGGCATACTAAGCGGACGGGAGTGATTTTTAAAACAGAAGACGGAGCGCCCGCGGGAATCTTAAATAACTAGGGCGAGATGCCCGTGATAGGAGGGAGAAAGAGGGAAGGGAATTCGCGCGAGATTCCCGGTGGCGGCAAATCGGGGAAATATTCCGGGCGAACGACCGCGAAGGGGAGAGTGACAGTCCGGGAAATTGGAAAATTGAACTCGTACTCTTGGCGAATCCGTCAGCAAAGAGTACCGAGACATCCTCCGTCGTCCCGTTTGCAATTGGATGAGCAATGTCGCTCCTGATACGCACGAACGATCTTATCTCCGCATCAATGGTGATGATATTTCCGGAATGGAGCAGAAATTATATTGTATTTTATTGAAATTTGTATAATAAAAAAGAAACGCGAATGAACGTGCACGCGCGTTAAATCGACAATGTGAATATAGTTTTTTTAACAAACTACTAAAAATTAGTTGCACGATCATTGAAATATATTGCAGCAATAATTTAAAATTGATTGCAAAATGTTTGGACTAGAAAAATGATGTTTTTTTACGGAGTATTAATTTTTCCGAATTTGAAGAGAGTTTTACAAATTTATCACAACAAATATTGAGATATAAAGAAGTTTTTCATTTTCAACACGCAGGTTTAACGGCCCCAAAGAAGTTTAAAAGGTGAATACTCGCGATAAAGCAAACTCTATTAAACTTTTCCTATAAAAGAATTCCAGATTTTCCCGTGGAATAAACTCTTGTTGTTAATACGCTACCTTTGCAGCGCGCTATAAAAAAAATGCAAGTACATTATCCATTTGAGTACACATATAGCTCTTTGAACATACTTCGGAAAAGATGCATTTTAGAACAATACGTCTGTCCTCTCTCCCGTGCTGGCTCCAGAGGCAACCTCTGCACTCCCTTAAGTCCTCTCCCTAGTACTACCGTGAGTCTTTTGTGAAACTTTGCTCCAAAGTTCGGGATAGTAACGTTTCTGAGAACAAATTTCACCGCCGAGACGGACGAATTATGTTCCCCTGGGAATTCGTCGTTTCTGCTTTCACAGATGCAAATCATTGTCAAAATTTCGCGCGGGAAAATCGCTCCCGGAAATGTACAGAGAGTGTTATTGGCAATCGTCCGAGAGCATTTTTTTTTCCGATGCAAGAACTTACGAAAACAGGCATACTCTTCCTGTTACCGAATAAATTTCCTCGAACATCCAAAACGAACAATTTCCACGAGTTCTTCCCAAGTGTTGACGTTTCGCCATTTACTCGCCAATGGAATTACCGGTAATTGAATGCAGATCGGGAAGGGGGAGAGACACTATGTACATCGTTTACCTTTACTCGGCACGTGCATGTGCGAATTTGCCGCTCGTCGAATTATCGAGAAGCTCTCCGCACGCTTGTCGATCACCCAAATACGTGTGCCAAACATCCAAACTGAGAAATTTGACCAGAAATTCTCGTTGACGAGCGATTTAACCACATACGTACGTACATACATACATGCATACATAGACAAACACCACGAGATAGCGTTATATCAAATTCAATGCTCAGCTGTTGTTCCATGATGTATCGACACAATTTCGATTCAATTCATTTCAATTTGCTCCATTTAAAATGAACGCGCGCCTTTGATACTAGAAATTTTCCGTGTCACGAGCTTCTGACAAGACAGGTCTCTAATAAAACAGTTGCTAAATACATCACATTTTGTGTGTGCTGTTTTCTATGTGTGTTTTACTCTAACTTGTGCGAACCAGAATATCATGCAAATACATACTCGATTTTATTGCTCCTGAATTAAACAGAGAAGGAGAGATCCTTAGAACGTAAATATTCAAGTTTACAGGTATTTCGTTTCACGAAAATTCCGGCGCCACAAATCACTTATCCCTTTCCTGCTTTCTTTATGCATGCGTATCGATATTCGCGATATTTGTATATAGCGCGCACCCGCTCTCTCTTGGAATTCCATCTACAAATTCCGTGTCGCAGTAGAGCATGAAACTAAATTCAATATTCGTCCGTCATCGTAGCATACTAGACTGATATATATGAATCAATTCAGATGAAATACAATAAAATTCTGCTTGTACGCACGCGAAACTATTGAATTAAAGCGAGCAACGCTCGCGGGGTTTTCACTCGATGCGAAACAAACGGGCGGGCATTAATTCCAACTTGTCATCAATGAATATTTCCCGGTCGACGGGAAGTCGTAAGAAGAGGAAACGCGAGGTAACAAAGAGCGACATTGAGCGTCGACCGCGTCGCGGAATTTTCGCACGCGCGCGCGCTATGTTTCTAACGAGCCAATGAATTATCGTTCCCGCGTTAATGTGCCAGCGAGTGAAGAAAGAAAAGATAATAAATGGCGAGTAAACCGTCGGCGTGAGCAGGAAGTCGAGGATGAAAAGTCAGCGTCGCGACTTCTACGCTTTTTTGAGAATTTTGCGTTTTTAAAGTGATATTCTAACGCTATCGAAATTTATTGCATTGTGTGGCGGAGTTCTCTCACAAATGCCAACACTATCGCTCGAGAATCGCGGCAACAATGTGCGCGAGATTTATAGATTTTGCTCAAATCGTTACGTCAATAGTAGCGGGACCGCGCGTATACATTGCTCCCAATGTCAATGGAAAAGCAATCTGTAAAACATACTCCAAAGTACCCAAGAACTGCTGCGGTACGACGACATCCCACCCGAAACTCTCTTGCCCGACTGAATCCAGAAATCCTGAAACAACACCCCCCCTCCCCTAACAACTTGAAAACAACTGCGAAGAAGTGAGAAATTTTTCGCGGGTGAGTTTTCGGAGAAAAAAAAGAGATATACTCTCCTCTGAAAATAAAATTAGAGGCAACTTTTCCTTAGCGCAAGCGAAAAATTATGCATAAATTCAAGTGAAAAATTTGTTCGGAGTTTTGCGTTGCGAAGTGTTTTAAGATAACGAGATCTTGCTTAACTCGGTCTGCAATATTTGGTTTCGTCGCCGCGTAATACCAACTTCTAAGCAAAACTTTTAAGTTTCAATGTACAACTCTACCTCTAATCATATTTTTATGACAGAGGAGTCCAAAGAAAAACGTAGCTTCTATCAACGTCTAGATATATTTTATATGAATTCAATGTTGCGCGTGAGACGGAAGTAAGCGCTGCTTTTCTCTAACGAAAAATAAATTCCGGAAGCTCTTGTCGCCTGCACAGACCGAGGAAAGTTCAATATTAACGCCGCGCCACCGCCGGTACAACATCGCGGGTGAGATGTCTCGTTTAAACTCAAATCACAACCTTGCTTGAAATCCTTCTCAGGAAAGTTATTCTTCATACGTATGAAATATAATTGCAACAAAAACCAAACGACGGATGCATTAAAAAATGTCACGTTATTTTTTTATATCGAAGAGTGTCTTCAAAACTTTCAGAAACTCAAATTAAATTTCTATTTTTATTTAATTGTTCGAAATCGCAGGAGTTTTTTTCCACGATATAGTTTTTCCAAATTTATTTGACTCTTTTTGTCATAAGCCGAGGTTCTGCGGTGATAGAAGATAGCGCGACGAATGTTTCCGTGATGTCGAAAATCATCAGGCGTCCACAGACCGATGCTAATGTTCTGATACGACATCTGCGCCCTCGGTACGTCACGTAAGTACGTCGAGTATCTCTTGGACATTACTGCGGCATATATGCAGCAGACATTTCGTGATCCGCGCCGTAAGAGAAATGGCCCTGTACAAACAGAATAAGCCAAAGTAAAGCACGTATTTCAACAGTCATCATCGCGTTGCAGCTTGGTTTAAGATTTGTTTGCGTAAAGTAAACGCATTATTTCACGGAAATTTACAAACAATCCGAGAGTTTCGACTTACAGTTCAAATTAATCAAATAATTCCACTTCTTTAATCGTCAAAAATATCTAAAAATACATTAACAAGAAGTTTTAGTTTTCTTTTTGATCAAAATTTTTTTAATTTAGATTTGTTTTATGTATTTCAAGAACTCGAAAATCGATCTTTATTGTCGATAAATGTAGTCCACTCTATTCAACTCAAATTTGAGATTGTTAATCAGCGGTCCTCCTCTTTATCAAGTACATATATCGGACCTCTTCAAAAGGCAGCAAGGAATTCCAATCAGAACTACGGAATTTTACTCTATCGCGGGGGTGCTAATTTTACACACCCCCTTTCATAGTAGCGCAAGAAGCGACGGCAACCGCCGGCTAACCGCTAGTTGTGTGTTACGTGCTTCGGGGCAGATAATTCTAACACAAAACCCCCTGTGCAAAGCTCGCCTCCGGGGCTGGGCCATGGTGTGTAACGTGATGTTAAATTGTACCGTTTCGAGCGATTGCCGCGAATAACGTGGCGGCTAATAGAACAAAGCCGCGCGAATTTCGCGTATCGCTATACAGTTTGCTTTGTGTTGCCTCTCAATAAGACGCGTCGATGGAGATACAGAACCGGGGCGATTTCATGCGCACATCGAATTGAAATCTGAACAATGCCGGGGGCCAATTAACCGACAATTGTGTGCAGAAAACGAGAGAGAGAGAGAGAGCGAGACACGTACACCAAAGAAACGCACAATGTGCGCAAGATTTTAGCGATGTTTTACGAGCTTTCCCGGTTAATCGGAATTAGAAATATGCAAACGAGAAAATCGCGATGTGCTTAGATTACTCGTCACTTCTGTGAAAAAAAGGGGAAAAGAAAACGACTTCAAAACAATGTAGCATACGTTCTTCAAAAGAAGAATAATTTTGCAACAAAATTTACTGCACAAATGATTTCTCGAACGCGTTCATCTACTTGTACAAGTTGGATGTACAGTTTTCGGTAGGCGATAAAATGTGAAACAGGTTTGCACCTACCTCCTGGCTATTGCGGTTTTCATTGCGACCAGCTCGTGCATTATCGACTCCGACTACCCGTTATGTTTCGAGAGTTCGATAACGCCCTGGCAGCTGTCACCGACGGCGAAAAATCGGGACGTATCGGCAGCGCGCGAGACTTCGGAATACGACGGGTAAAAAGATAAAAAAGAAGGATTGCTAATGGCGCATAGTGGCAGAGTGAAGTGGCGTATATTTAACGGGAGATTAAACCGAAATATACGTCAAATGCGTAATATTTAAAACATTGAGGCAATTTTGAACGAAAACGGGAACGGTGAAAATTTTAACTTCAAGAATACACTGGTGCGCGGTATTGCTGCTTGTTTGAATAAAAGATTGCCGTATTCAATTTTATTTTATTTTGCTTTTACATAGAGAATTATGTTACTTCTCCGCATCGCGAACCATATATTATTACATTCTCTAAATTTTATATCTGCAAGAATAAATCTCTTCTATTGCGGACGGATAAAGTTGAATTTTATTTTTGCCTTATCATTCGACAAGAGAAAAAGGTGTTCCATTTTTATTATCACCGATGAAATTCCGTGCGATCAACACGTGTTCGGCGACTTGAAAATCGTCGACGAAGTATTCTAATAATAAGAGCAAATTGCGTAAATAGTTCGGAAATTTACATGGTGGGAATTCTTTTCGCCCAAGCAAGCCCGGTGGCAACGATACCGCGCCACCTCTCTCTCTCTCTCTGCACTTTGCGGTTTACCGTGTTTTAAATACTTTCCAATTAGCACGAAAGCTCGCGCACTCGCCACCATGTACAGCTTAGATTTGCATGAATCGTTTATTCCGCGCCGCATATACCCGTTCAAAATTCAGTATACCGGGGTTTCTACTCGTTAAAGAATTCGCGCACTTCATCAGCGAATTTTCACTTTAACGTTTCTCGCGTCTTTTTTTTTTTTTTCAACTTCACATTCGTATTCATGATTGAAGGATATTATTAATGCAAATTATTTAAAAGGTAACGAAATCCTAAAATAGAATATGCACGTGTTTCTTTCGATACGTTTGTACGTGAAATTCGCGCTCGGAGTGAATAATTGGAAAACATAATATCATTTTGAAACGTACGTACGCGGCAATGAAGAATATTGAATGACGTTTTAGCGGAGAAACGCTGAATCTGAATAATTAAAAAGTGCCGGCATCTATTTCCGAAAACTCGTAAAACGTATACATACGTAATCAATCCCGCTTAGCAGGCTACATATTCCCCGCACAAAAAACTGCGTACCCGCGGCACCGAGCGCCCAGCCAATTGCATATTAAAACGCGCGTAAACGTCTCGTAATGCTGAATGAGAGCAATGTGCTTTCTCTCTTTCGCGTTTTTCCCCCGCGGAAACGCAGCTCCGTGTGTGCCAATGATTCACCATCGGAAATTGTAATTCTTCGAGCCCTCAGAACGACGGCGGTGGCGGTGTCACGTTGCTGGATACATATGACGCTGCTTAATAAATCCAGCAGATACAACCCCGCCGCAATCTAGCCACCGGACACGTAATCTAGCTTAACGTATGTATCCACTCGATTTTCTCGCTTTGCCACCGCTCTCCGAGCCCTTTCTCGCCCTCTTTCTATCCGTCCCATCTCTCTCTGTCTCCTCCTATCTATTTTTCGCGACTCGCGAGTAGAGAGAAGAGGGGTGGGTCTCTACCGCTCTCTCTCTCTCTCTGTCTCTTCCTCTTTTTCCCTCTGTGACGGGATTCCCAGATATGAAATCGGCCATAGATATGGACCACGATGGATCGCTCTTGAAACTTGAAGCGCAGAAGAGGAGAGAGAGAGAGAGGGAAAGTGGAATGGGCACGAATCAGTTCCATAAAATTGAACTCCAGATATTTCGGACTATTCTCGACTGCATCGCGCGCGCACGTCACTGCGCGAGTTTCGAATCAAGTTTGGATATTCCAGCATATTGCAGCTGTCAAGTACAGAATATTATCGGAATCTTCTATTGGATCTATTAGTTTTCCCGCGCCGTCTCCGCGAATCCTGTCATCTTCGATTTTCCGCGACCTTTGTTTCCTCGCCAGTTTCGACTTCTGGATATATTTCAAGTGTATTTGTGATAAACAATGAAAAAGCGTGAATTTTCAATTTTCAGATCTCTCGTCTGTTTTCAAATATTCTCTCAATTAAATTGTCAAAACAGATACAGGTTTTTAATTCAATTGAAATAACATTTATTGTGTTAGATGTTCTTCCGTATCTATATAATTTGTCAAAGTTGTTCTGAAATTGCAATTTTTTCCGGTCGGTGTACACTTTGCGTGTTTACAGTGTATACTTTGCACTTTTTAAATTAAAAAAAAAAAAAAAAAAAACCGTACGCGGAACATCAAAGCGCGTAATCGCGTCGATCTCCGGGGAAAACTGAGCCCGTATGCGGAGAAATAAAAATTCGGTCGATGTTGCAAATTTTAACGTATACGCTCGCGTAGAAATTGACTCGGTCATAATCCAATGGTTATTTATTAAAAGTGGTAGATCATAATCCAATGGTTATTTATTAAAAGCGGTGTAGGTCGCAGTGGGTTTGTTCGTAAATCACAAATTGATGGTACGTGTTTTAACCGTGATTTGAGCGCGATATGGGCGAGTTCGTGACGATGAAATTTGGATTATACAGTTATAAACGAAACACACGGCGATGTGACGAAAAGTCATATAAACCGGACGCGGCGAATTCAAAAGGTGTGTTGCTCGTCTATAGATACTCCCTTTCATATACGTAGCGAATCCTGAAAATCCTCACGGAGAATCGAGAATAGCTTCCGCTTCATTGGGATTTACGTGCGACCGCGAGGACTGTGCTGGGATTGGCGGCCGCGCTCGATCCTGATGTCTCGACCCTGAGCTTAACCTTACGTAACAACCACGGCCTGTCGTGGAACGATAAATCTTCATGGAGGCATTAGTGTGGTCCCTGTTACCACGTGCGCGCACTTTATGTGCGAGTGTATAGGTGGATTTCTCGGAGAGATTGGCAAGATGACCTCCGAGAAGGAGATATAAAGATAAAGGATTGCGGCATGTCCATATTTTCTCGACGAAATTTTTTATGACATTCAGAGGGTCAAAATAAAGGGATGAGAACCCGTGATCGAATGGTTTTTTGCGCGTGGCTCGAATTTTTTTATTGCGCAAACTCGATATCGATGCGCTAACTTCTGAACGACTTCAAATAGTTCTTAAAACATCTTGCTATTCGCTTGGCAAAGAAAACACATCGTCGCATCATAGATTTTAACGCGAGCGACGCTCAGTATTGCCGGCAGTGTGTTACTGCACTTTCTAAAGTACAATATGGACGCAAGGAATGGTAAAATTATGGACGCGTTTACGATGGTAAATAAGGAGTCACTGGTAAATAAAAACTTGGTGAATCTTGATTCACCGGCAAACTTTCTCGAGCAGATCATTGCAAGATCGAGCTCTCCCTCCTCTCCTCTACCTTCCGAACTCTTGCCGTGGAAAGAACTTACAACAGCGTAACGCCACCCGAAACAGGATTCCGCGCACAAACTTCTTCTATAAATCAACGTCGGATCCCTTCCAGAAAACCTCCCAAGAATTGAAGAGGGTCAGTCAATCGAAGGAGCCGCGAGTGGCTTTTACGGTCGGATCAATTTCGATTTCTCGTTCCACGGGGTCAAACACGCGAGTTTGAACGGAACCCGTAATGGTATCTTCTTAATTCACATATTTCGCTGGTTTTGTTAAGCACAAGCGCACCCGTGCGGTAAGTGCTTGTCTATCGTCGTCGTTAACTGGATTGTTTTCGTAACGGACTCCCTGGTGTGCGCTGTAGCGCACACGATTGCCGATCTCGCGTTGATTCTCTTCGTAAGATCCTAACATCCCGAGGTATTAGAGGCGTCCACGTGCACCAAGACCAGATCGTCTTGGAACGCGGCAGGAATCGAATTACAACACGGACAATAATCGTTCCTGCGCGTTCAATCGCGCAAGGGCAAGAAGCAAGGATTGGACTGCGCACTCTTTTTTCGGAAAGAAAGAGATTCCGGTGCAGCATAGTTCCTTGTATTTTCCAGCGAAATGAAATTGGAGAACACCTGTAAGGCTTTACGTAATGCCGGCTTTCTTTACGTATCCAAAAATTATTTCTTAAACAACGCAATTTTTATCAAGCGCCGAATGAATCCAGATCGTTTTAGATCAAACTTAGAGTTATCATTTAAAAATGTAACACTTTTTTCACAAAGTTCTGTATACAATTTTAAGAATTTGTATTTTTGCTTTAAATTGTCAAGTTAAATATTAAACGTAAAACCGACATTTTTGCATACATTTCAAATTATAATATGCCCACGCAAAGATACCGTACAAAATAAATGTTGAGGATGAAAAGCAGAATTTAGAGTCAACCTCTGATACTCGCGTCGTGCGGTATCGTAATCGAATCCGCTCGGTAACGGATTATCGATCCATCGTGCCAAAACGCGCTCTCGCTCGCTCTCTCGCTTGCTAGCTAGCTATGGCGAAGTTCCTGCGATATGTTACTTAAATGGTGATACCAAAACTACGGTGTAAAGTGAGACATTTTTCACTCGCGCCCGCGCGCGCGCGAGATACGGCGCGTCATACCGTGTACATCGCATTTGGCCGAGTTCCACGCGTCCGCGGGGATGCTCCGCTCGCGCAATTTTCGGCGGAATACAACACCGGTCTGACACGGCGCGGTGCCCGATTACATTACGAGCACGCAGGATGGTAATAAACTTCTGTCTTCAATTAATATCCTGACTGGCAACCGTGTTTAATAAACATATTGCTCGTTGCTGCGAAACACTATGTATAATTACTACTATAGATCAATGAGCAACCTAGATATCTGGGTGTTTATTTGCGATTTCACATAGTTGTCCAATTTACGCAATATACGCGTATGGATTTAATACAATTTAAATCTCCGAGAGAGAGAGACGCTTGAAAACGAGAAATTAGTTCCAATTCTAAAGATTCTAAAATTTAGAAGACTTAAAATCTATAAGATACTATGTATATATTTTTCTAAGATCTAGTACATGTTCCAGGGAATCCGGGAGCTTCTTCCGAGTTGGATTTAAAACATTTAAATACGTACATACACACACAATATAAAATTGCACTTCAGAAGAAAGTTGAAAAATGTGTACAAAGTTTAAAATATAAATTCTTCTCTAGTGAATCTCTCTCTCTCTCTCTCTTTCTCTCTCAAATACTCGAGTAATTACGAGAATAAAACCTTGTAAACACCGACGATTTGTAGACAACTTCTCCGAGAGAGCGTAATATCAAGTAAACTTACATTTTTCAATACTCTTTATCTTACGGAATAATCCGGGATTACAATGGTTCGCCTCGGGGAAGTCCTTTATTAAATTGCTGCAACTTTATACGCGTTTTTAAGTTTCGCCCGGATCCACCTCACGCCGCAAAACCCTTATATTTCAATTTCAGAATCTTGAACCTTTGATTTTTGAACCGGCAGGATTCTATTCACGCCGGAAAGAAACTTTTGCGAAAGGAGAGAGAAAGAGAGAGTAATACGTCTAGTCCAATGCGACTGTGGCGGAGGTGAAGAAAGAGCAAAGTTGGCTGAACTCTGATTATGGCGTGAAACGGGGACAACTCCGGGATGAAGTCGAAGCACAGAGAGAGAGAGAGAGAAATAGGAAGAGAAAGAGAGAGAGAGTCGAGGAAGAGGAAGTCGACGAAGGGATGAATTCTCTCTTCACTTCCCCCTCTTTTCACGCTGTCCCGATCCCTCGGTTTCGTATCCTCGTGTATAGCGCGCCTAACCAGCACACGTTACCCACGCACTAGTACTGCCTATATCGTTCAACCCTCCTCCCTTCTTACGTAGTCACTGCGGCAGACAGAATGCATTTCATCAAAACTTGCGGCTTTCGTCTCGTCGCCGAGAAGCGAACGCGCGCGCCATTCGCGTAGCGTGGCATAAGCTCTCTCAATCTCAGATATCACACAGCCGAAGACTTACTTCGAGCAATAGCGCTGCAGATATGCATGACTGAGACTATTACAGTGCGGAATAAGTTCCTAAACCACCCCCTCAACTAACTAATCTCGCGATCCACCGGGCGTGGAAGAGAAAGTCGTAGAATCCTTAACTTCAGCGACAGTCATTAATCCGCGTATGGCAAAGCTCGAGAGAGAAAGAGAAAAAATAGAAATAATTAAAATTCTAAAAATAAATTTGTGTGCCAGTAATTAAATTATAGAATCTACAGAATTACGAATTTAAAAAATATCAAAAAAATACTAAGAATTTTTGTGAAATTAATCCCAGTCAAGCTTTGCACATTTCGAGTCTCGTAAACTTATGCTGCATTCTTTTTTTAATTTTTCGCGTGTCAGAGAATGTTAATGCACAACTTCACGAGAAGGACGATAGCAGGTGTTGCGCTTTGCTTCGCGACGATTATTCCTGAAGAACTGAAACGTCCGTCGAGTCTCGCCGCATATTTCTTGAGATGGGAATGCGCCGGGGTGTACACATGCGAAGCACGTAATCCGCGTTTCGCCGTTGCGTCGGAAGAGATAAATCAGGCGTCTTATGTACGTAAGCAGAACAAATTTCATTCAATCGGAATCGCACGAGCGTGTGTTGTGTGTTTGTTAGCCGTCTGCATTTATCAATAGAACGCATTTGCATTCTGGGCTCTCTTCTCGCGCTGGCACACCGAGGGGAGAGGGTCGACGGGATTATTTTTCCAATACGATACAAATACGTAAGATGTATTTTCGAAGGAAATACAGAATACGAGAGATTGAACGTGCGTGTCTCCGTGAAAGACACATTTGGATTCGTGAGGCACAATGCTATCTTGCTTATGGAAAATCTCTGGGATTTTCTGCGGTACATCTTTGAGATTAAAACACGTGCGAACTTCGAGTTTTATCGTTTGCAAAACACGATGTAAAAAGAAAAAAGAAAACGAAATAATTTCCCGATTGAATATAAATGAAATATAAATTAATTTTGTTTGTCCGAACGCGTTTCTGTCGATTCGAATATTTCTCGTGATTGCAGCTGTTTTCGAGACCGTAATTACACTCGCGCGCACAATTATGCTGAGGTGCTCGAAAGATTGTATATACACTAAGTTACACGCTCGAGAGGGTTACGAACAACGTTACGTGCTTTGCACAACCGCCGAAGCCAAAGATATATCGCGTTGAAGTTTATTCCTGAAGTGTCTAAAACTTCTCGCAGTGTGCTCTCTCCATACACTAACCGCGGAACTCACAAAGGCATAATGAGCACGTAAATCGTCTGTAACTTGCAATCCGCTTTGAAGTTAGCGCGCCCGCGTAGGGGAAGGGGGAGATCGCGACATGGCGGTCGCACGTAAATTCCGTCAGCCATTTATGCAAATTATCGGCGGGCCGCCAGGGTTAATACATTTTCGCGTGTGTGCTACCGTTTCGCGATATCTATAACAATTCGATAGCTCGGGTTGCGTTCGGACGCCGGGTATATTTTCCAGCGAATTTACAGCATTTGCATACTTCGGGAATATTTAAACGCGGAAACCCCCGCGGGGAGCGCAAGGGAGGACGCGCGGGCTACCGTTGGAAAAACAGAAATTTCACTGTTGAGCGAGAACGCCCGCCATGTTTCCGCGCAATGTGGAAGATCGGAACGATGAGGTTTCGTTTAACCCTCTCTTCAAATTCGATATGGGACCCGTCAAAATCTTGTTTCGTTAATTTCACTTTGTTGAATTATTCAACCATTAGTCAAAACTGTTTTAAAGAACATTTGAATAAACGATACAATCAACTAATTGCAATTTGACAATTCAAACGTTTGTTCCAAGGTATTTGTCTTTTAAGAATTATATTTGTAAATATGTAACTTATGGTTTGTTAAATGATTTATAATTTTTTAATAGTTATTACAATTTTCTAAGATATTAATTTTAATTTTTATATCTTTTTGTATTTTATGTGTGTAATATTTTATAAACAATTATCTAAATGACTTATCTAGAATAAAAAATAATGAGTTTCATTGCTATAGAAAATATTGCGATATAATAGAACTCAAATTCTCAAAAAACCACAAATTCAAGTTGTGCAATTATATGATCTCTCTTTTTTCTGCCTCTCTCATTCTCTCTCTATTAAATGATCATTAATAATCATCCCATGATTAGAATATAATAGATTTTGTAACAGATATATAGTAGAAATAGATACAGTAATTTTGATTGATTTATTTGATACTAGATATCAAACTATATTATGTCTTTCTAATACTGTGAATATACACGTTTTATCGATTTGTTTAGATAAAATATTGATAACAAAATTCTGTATACTAATTCTGTATACTAAGTCGCAATAAAATAGAATTTATAACTTTTAGAAAAGAATGTTATAGAGAGAGAAAGAGAAAGTGAGAATAAAAGTTATGTCTTTTATAAAATATCGCGTTTTCTTAATCGACATATAATTTTTTAGTTGCAAAAAAAAAGTGTACATATACACATCATTACTGCTTAATATATAACAAAAAAGGCTAAAATTGCAGATATATGTTATTATTATGTTGTTGTTATTAAAATAATAATAATAATAATTAGTATTATTATTATTATTATTTATAAACTCACCTTTCTAAGGCAAAAGAGATTCCACTCGATGAAATCAACACAGGAAGGAATTTGTGCACTGAATTGGACACATTTTTCTAATAATCACTAAACGCACACACTAAATGCAATTTCACTGTTTTCATTTCTGTTTCACAAGTGAATCAAGACGGTACAGCCAGATAAAAATATTGAGTTAAATCAACACTCAAAAACTTTCGATTAATATTCAAATTGTACACTACACAACGCGATAAATCTTCATTCAAACATATCGTTTTTCTCAACAGTTAATTTTACTGTGATTTACTTTACAATACCACTGACGTTTTAATTTGATGCGTTTCATTAATCGCGCGAACGGTCCCTATCAGAGAAAACACTCGACATACAGTTTTTTTTCACTTTTTATGGCTTAAAATTTTCAGTTTTTGTAAAGAATCAGTTAGTATTTTATATATCATATGTTTAAGTTAAATTTAAATATTTTTTTTCTTAAAAATGCGGCTTGTATGATTTTCATGGACACATTGACCATTTAATCGCTGCCCAGTCAAGCTGTTCGTATATTTTTAATCAACTTTCTTCAATTAAATAACACACTGCACTACATCTCGATCATTGATGCCGAATATGCACGATCTATGTCTTCCGGTTTCGTGTTTTTATTTTATTATCGGAAGTAAGCTCAAGAGGGTTGCTTCAACCCTTGTAACATCGACACGTCCGCGCGCATTCTGCTCGCGGTTTCTAGGGTTGAGTGCGACGCGACGCCCGGATTAATCACAACAGCACCATGGACATTACTCCGTAAGGACGCCGCGATGACGCAGAGCCACCCTCTGGACGATCGCAGGGGCGGCACAGTAAACCGGCACGACGTGTGTAACGTCGCCGCGAGGATCGCGAGACGGACTACGGCACCGGAATGGAAAGCTCCGCAAGCTTTCGCGCAACGCGACGCCAGAGCCTCCATTCTCGTCTGCCGAGCGCGCCACGGTCGATTCCGCGGGTTACACTTCGGGGTTGGATGTTGCGAAGCACCCCCGTTAGCCAGCCAGACTTCCTTTGTGGAACCTGAAGCATGATTACACGCGCCGGGCTCGCTTAAACTTTGCTTTGTGTCGAAGCCAGGGATGGGTAAATTTAATTCAAGGTCAATAGCATTCGATAAACTTTGGTCCCGGATCAATAATAAACTTTTTCAAAGGCTTTATTTTAACGGATTTTGACGAGAACATATTCGCAGTATCATGAATTACTTCAAACAAATAATCAAGCGCGATAAGTGGGCGAGTTAATTAATTGAAGAAAGAAGATTTACGTATATTATTACACTTTTGCACGTGAAAATAAAATATATAACATATCGATCTAGTAATTTAAGAATATGCGTTAGTTTCTGAGTATTATTTTTGCTTTGAAGTTTGCTCTGGCGTTTATACTCTAATTTTATGTTTTCTAGCAAACAAAAAATGAGAGAAATTTGATCAAACAGATAAAAGCACAATTTTATTTTGAATAATCACACTATGTTCATTCAAGCACCCTGTTTCGAGTATATACTAGTGATTCTAGTGATCGTAGAATTATTTTACTCGACTATAGTTTCTGAGAGACATAAAACACAGTAAACACATAGAAAAATATTATGTATCAGTATAAACACAGAAAAATGTTCCTGTCTTAAAAATTCTTAGTGTTCTAAAGCGTAACCCGGCCTTGCAGACTGGAATGTCTAGAAAGCTCGAGCGTCGTTGAAACGCGCCGCGCAGACTCGTGGGGACGCGCGAAGAAAAGGACAGTCAACTATCGATTCAGTACTGCCAACGGATGGACCTCTCTCGCAGTAACTTTCGGAGCGCTATGTGTGTGTCTAGGGACTAGTCGAGAAATGTATCGTATCGCCCTTTTCCCGCGAAACGGGAACTCGCCTTGTTGTATGTAGATCGATGTCCTCTCAAGGACGCGCGAGTCCAAACGCGTCGAATAAACCTTGCGTCGTCGACGAAAGCTCGAGAGCTTTGCACCGAGACCACTAATTGGGTTGCTCAATTGCGCTGTCGGGTATTCCACACCGTCTTCTGGCCGAGATCTTGAAGCTAATTAATCTAACGCGTGAATAGTGAGTCGGTTCAGTCGAGCGAAAAGAGGCTGCACGAGAAGCACACTGAAAACGATGTAAAAAAATATCGTACCGAGTAAAAATGCCAGCAACCTAATGGACTATATTGCAAAGTTCTTACAAAAATAAATAGCGCGTTGTTAAAATTATCTATCAGATAATTTCAGAATTGGGGAGGAAAGAATATTACTAAAAATCTATGTTTTTATTCTATAAGTTACTGTTTCTTACAATGAAGAAACAGAATGTCGGAAAATGTAAAACAAAGATGGAAAAATATTCAAATAGAGGAAAAATTGTTCTGACACGCAAATTTAGTTACATCTGTGATGAAAACTTGTTGTTTACAATAGTCGACGTTGTAATTTTAAAAACATGTTGTGATTCAATGTGTTGACATGTCGTACTCTCAATATTCGTATTTCGACATTTTGGTATAAAAATTGTAGTATACAATTTAAAAAATAAGAACAAACCAAGAATATACATATGAGAATATGTACATATATTGCGATGAAAAAAGCTTTAGAAAATATTAAACAAACAAAAAATTTTTTAATAAATTCTATTTTATGGAAATGTAAAATATTTTTGGCGTGTACATCAATGTTCGGAATGTAAAATGTTTTTTTTTTTTTATTATTTCGCTAACGAACAGCGAAAATCCTCTAATTTTTGCATGCAGAATAAACGGGATGGGACGCGTTCTTACTGAATTTAACACTCATATTCGTCATGCTCAAAGTGCTACACGTGATTCAGTGGGCCGAAACGGAGCAAACGGAACCAGCTGAATGATATACTCGCGCTCGTCTGGTCCTTTTTCAGGCCTCTATTGTGATCTCGCGCAACCGAAATTCGACGAGATATATCAGAGGATTCCATCCTGCCTGCAGCATGCGAGAGTGTTCGAAACTTTTTCAGCGTACATAGGTGTTCAGCGAAAAAGTTTTCCGGCGGGACTACTGATTTCGTTAACGGTCGAGTCCTCGAGTTCTTTCGCGCGCGAATGAAATTTATTCCACCGCAAAGAAATAAAGATGCTACATCTTTATATATGTAGTACGTGTTAGACATATGTATAAAATAAAAATAAATTTCTTCTAAAATTATAAAAATGGAAATGGTTCTTTCAAAATCCTGAATTTTTCTTAAGCAGAAAAAATCTAATAAAAATCAATGAAAAATAGTATTTACAATTTTTTAAATTCTTTTAAATACTCGATTATATCAAATAAGAATGAGAGAACGTGTACTCAGGAAAGAATCCAGAGGGATTTTTCGGAATCCGAAGGATCTGAAAAAACTGTCAGTTCTAAAGATCCAATCCATTTCGGACGCGTTCAACCTGCTCTAATCCCCTCCCTGGAAGATGAATCGCCTTGTTGGGCATCCTGGAGAACAGGATGCAGACGTCGCTGATATCTAAGTGCATGAAAGAAAACGACTCACGTCCGTGCCTCTTCTGCTGGACCCTCTAGCCCCATGCCGTCTTTGTCAACCGAAGGGGTGGACAGCTCCTCTCACCCGGCCGGTTTTAGCCGGCCGAGGAAATGACTGAGAAACGAAATTCAATTTGCTCGGGTGAGAGAGACGAGGAGCGACGCGACGATGTTGAAGACGGCGTTTGCCTGAAGAGGGCGGTTAACCGGAAACCGTAGCTCGGTCGATGTTCTTAACGAGAACATCCAGAATGCGCCGAGAGAAACTCCAAAGCCCGCGTAATCGGATCGCAGTGAATAATGGGAGCTTGCGAGGCCTACGGTAAGTAATCCTTCAATAGTTTAAACGAGAGCGATGTTCTCTATCGGTATGTGTGCAAAAAGACTAAAGTGAACTTCAAAGCTGCACAAATCTTGCACGTATCCTTTATTTTTGACGATCACAATAATTCGTAGTTTGATATTTGGAAAAAACATTGTACATACATATATATATAGATATAGAATTAATTCTCTCTTTTTTTCTTTTCTCTTTCTCTCACTTTGAAACAATAACAGATCTATTTCATTCGACTTATTTCAATCGATTCTCTGGCGGACGTTTCAACAGAGAACTTTCGATGTGTGTCTCTTCGGAATTTGGAATCTAACTGAGTGCGTAAATATACTTAGAACTCAGACAATAGTTAGGATTTTTGTCGAATTTTTCGCTTCAAAACTTTTTTCTTTATTTTACATCTTTGTGGAAAACAATCTTAAAAAGAGAACCGCAAAGCAGTTTCGTCCGAGATAATTTTATATATTTTCAGAAACGTTGAATGTCATAATATATACATATTGATTATATAGTCGGAAGTCTCGTTTGAGAAATCAGAGAACGAAATACGCAAAGATCAGCGGATGCTAATGCATAATTTGCACGTTGAGTGCAATCGAGCAATCAACTTTTATATCGTCACACGGTGTCGTCAAGTGCACGCTGTAAAGGATCGTCAAGTAATTCTGAGCGACCGATGTTGAAATATTTTCGCTCTAACGAGCCGCGAACTCGGAGACAAAATCGCGTTTCGCAACAAACGGCAACGCCAAATTCTCGGGAGATGCCTTTCCCGCCTCTGTCAGAGTAAAAATAAGGTGAAAAGAAGCGCGGACCGGAACTTGATTTACTCCTCACGGATTGGAATAAAAGGATTCACAAAGGATTGACCGAGCGAACAGATGAGTGTGTGGAAAATGCTTTGATTTTCCTCATTTTTCCCGTAATCACAAAAATATAAATTTCCCGATGTAAAAATTCTCGCGAAATTTTGGATCTCGAAATTGAAAACTTTCAAAGAACGAACAATCCACTTGTGTCTCGCGTGTAATGTAACAAATTTGATTCGGGCAAAGCGGTAAAAGTTGATCTTACGTAACGATATTATGGTGCACATGTACTTTTTTATTGGATTGGGTTGTCGGGTTGCAAGAGTTGCCATCGTCGCGACTGTCGTCCCGACGATGGACAATTTTCAACTTCGATCGCCCCTGGCGTCTGTCGAACAGGTACAAACATTAATGAAGTTATCCTTTCGAAACTTTCTTAATAAAGAATTACTGAGCCTGTGTTAGTTTCTAGTCAGCACGCTGAAAAAAACGTTGTCATTTTTTCAGCGGTGTAATTTGCGATAAAACTTCTGAAAACATTCTAATCGATCGATTCATCAGCAAATAATTTTTTGATTTCTGTAATTTTCAGACATTAAAACGCTCCCGTGCTGAATGTTTTAAACGCAATTACAAAATTAAAAATATCTAAACATGCCGGTGTATTAATATGTACTCACAAATACAGAAAGATAAATTTTATTTCACGCTTAACGTTCTATTTTACAAATATTGACGCACGCGTTAAAATAAATATATAAGTAATAAACTTGATTATCTTTTATTTAACTATTTAGAAAATAGAAGTAAATAAATGATCAAAGAGACAGTAAAAGATGCAAAGCTGTCCGATAGAAAGCCTGATAAATATCAGACAGCTCGTGATGTGCTATCAAATAGCACATCACGAGCATTGGACTTGATTTCTCTCGTTGAATCAAAGCTATTCTCTCACGGAGATAAGATTAAACTTCCATTTAGAGATATTTTTTTCACAGCTCGCTCTGTCTCACTGAACACAAGCTTTTGATTGTTCTTTTTTCGTCGTTCAATTGAAAATTTCGATTTTCTTTTGAGAAGTTCATAATTTTTTTTTATAATCCTCGGGAATTTTATTCTTTTTTACGCTTTTAAAGAAAGTCAAAGTCTTTAAAATATTGCCAGTATGTGTCTACGGTGATTAATCTCTTAAAATAACACAATTATCCTATATATTTAATATTAATATTAATATTATTATTAATATTATTATTAATATTATAATAAAAATAATTAATATTATAATAAATAATTACATTGTTGTTTTATCGCAGTATTAATCCTCAAAGTCTTTTTGCATTACATCCATATGGATGGCAGATACAATTATTTTGAAACACACATCCCGTGTGAATTCGTTTCGAAATCTCATTAATCTGACATCGCGGTTCAGTATCCACATCTCTCGGGCAGTACGATATATTCTAACTGCCAAGTAGCTGCCATTGTCTTGGAAACAATGGCCGCCAGTGGAAATAGACGGACCCAATCTTGTCCCGCGAGCGGGCAGTGCAAATTTATTAATTGGTTCAGACGGGAGAAGACGAAATTATGTACCTATGCATTCGCGGTGGCTGCGACGCCGTCCGGAGCATAATAATGAGGTTCCCGCATAGGTTCGTGCTTAATCGCTGATTATCATGCGATAATTAGACGCGCGTGCCATAGATAATCACGACGCGGAAATTATCTCTCTCTCATCGGCGCATTGATCGCGTAAATTCTTACGTGCGGTTTAATTACAAAACATTGCAATATTGCAGCCTGACTTCAATTTACTTTGCCGTATAATTAGTACATATATAATCATTAGAAGTAATATAATTGGAACGTTTAAACATAAAAAAAATCTCTCTTTAAAATTTAGAAAAACTTTAATAATTTATTTGATTCTGCTGTGGATTCTGATAAAGAATTTTGTTCTTTTATTTTTCAATTACAAATAATTCTGGTTGGTTTCTTATAAATAAAATTAATTTTATTACTTCTCAAGACACAAGAGCTTTTGAGATTTATATGTAGAAGACACAAAAAATAAGATATTTCTCAAGAGTACGCGATCTCTCGGCTTTTGTCCCCTTTGTTATTTCTGACAGTATATCACTCCCTCCGACAATAGGTCACGCGATGCCACGCACCTGTCATGGCGACTTGCGACGCGACGGAGCTTTCCCCATTGCGCCGTAGATGATTACTGGTTACGCGCTGTCGCATAAGGCAGGAGAGGACGACACTGGCATCTAAACGCCAACTTAGCGATGCATACTCCAACTCCGAGACTACGACCGAGTTATCGCTGTCAGATTGCACGTGTCTTGCAATTTCGCCCGCCCAGACTGATGAACTTCTCCGGCATACTCTACCACAAGACGCGTAATCTGATCAACACGGTAAGATTATTCGCAACGAAGCGGAAATAAAGGAGATCGAGAGGGATTTATTTGTCAAAATCGAATTGTTTTCTTGACGAAAGACATTTTTTATAATTATATCGAAAAATCCCATTTTCGTCTCAAAATCGACCGAGAAATTTTTTCTCGTTTGAGTGTCAAAATACTCGTTCGACTTTCCTCACTTCTTCTTCAGCCCCGATTATCGAGGGCAACGTTATCGAGCAGATTGGACGTCGCAGAGCGAGATGAAACGAAAACACACAGGGAAGGAGAGAGGAAAGAAGAGAGAAAAGGCAAAAGAAGAACGGAGACAGGCTGATTGAGAAGAGAGAAAGAGGCTAGCGTGAAAATGGTCTTTTCCCTTCCGCGTAGTAGCGGTTAGAGACGGAGAGAGAATCCCATTACTGGGAGAACTTTGAAAATCAATTCGATCTGCCGGTAATATAAGTGAGAACTCGCCAACCACTTTGTCCCGATTCGCCTTGCCGTTCTTCGCTGCATCTGCGCGCGACTTATAGACCCCGGCGCGCTTCACTTAATAACAAAGTTTCGCGAGACGCATGTAAAGTCGCGAGGATACACGACGTAGCGACGTCCACCTCACACGGAAAGAAAAGGAATGACGAATGTCGCGGATATAAAACTTTTCTTTTACATTTTTGGAATTTCTCCTAAAAAAGTACGAAAAAGATTTATTTTTATAGTGTAAAGTTATGCACGCGTACAAAAAGCGCGGAAGAGCTTAAAAAAATATTAACAACTAAAAGTAAAATATCTATTCGCGATCGAATCGACTAAAAAACTTGGTCACACGATAATTCTCATATGTAAACACGTGTACTTACATCATATAGTTAGCTTTACACACTTAAAGTTTGATGAGATTGTTGTCACGCCGTTCTTTTTGCCGAAGTTTTAAACATTGACAATATTAGTATATACATGATGACCAATCTTTTGCACGTGTTAGCGATCGGCTTTAATCAATAATGGAAAGACAGCGCAATCTAATTAAATACTAATGCAACGTAAAGTAACGATATGTTACGTAAAATAATGACATTATGTGTCTAAAATAAGTTACACTATATTAGACGATGAAATGCGCTAGCATTTACTAAAATGCAATTTAATACGTTGTTAACGTCTAAATTTAAGGTAGTAATAAATAATACTACCTCTACAAGAAAAAAATAGATGTGTATATTTTAATGGATTCCTGCAGATAGAAAAAAATTGATAAAAAATATAAAAAAAGAACACGATCGTTTTCTTATATCGTCGATTTGATTGCAACGGAAAATGCCTCGCGGAAAAATCCGTAGCTATGCAGAACCGTATCGACATTCGGGCGGAATGGCTGAGAGACCCCATCTACATTCCATCTACATTTGCAAAACAGGACAGAACGTAACACGTGGCTGAAGCCAATTATTTCTTGCTCGACGGTTTGCGTTTGATCGTGCCGGTATTCGAGTTGCTGGAATTTCCGTTGCTCGCGGACGACGAATCCGTGCTCAGAGTCTTCTCGCTCTTCGGCATCATCGTTGTTGTCGTCGTCGTCGTTGGCGTAGGTATGCTCGACTTGGCGTCGGACGCCGATGGCGCGTTCGTGATTTTACTGGGCGCCGTCGCCGCCACCTCCGCTCTCTGCACGATTTCTGTCTTCTCTATGTGCAAGGGCTTTTCAATCCCGGCCTCCTCTCGCCTGCGCGAAAACGATGGAATCCTCGTAACCCTCGGTTTCTCCCTCAGGGACGGCTTTTCTCTTTGCTCGAGCACCCTGTCTCTCTCGCTGTTCTGGCAATTTTGCTGTTCCGGCGACGGTATGGCTGACACCTTCGGTATATTCCTCTGATCTCGGCACCTCGGCAGAGTCGCCGTCGGCTTTATGATAATCTTCGGCTGCTTCAGACTGCTCACCGGAGCGCAATTCTTCGGCTCCCGCGCCGTTATGATTATCCGCGGCTCCCTCCTTTCCGTTTCTCTGATCAGCGAACCGCAGGAGGCGTCTAACCCTTCCGACGAATCCTTGTTGTTTCGCGCCTGTTCCGTCCTCGGCTCGTGCTCGAATTTGTCTTCGGCGGACGGCACTGAGAACGGAAACAGATTTTGATTCGTTTGACTCGGATTAATTGCTCTTGGCGTGATCACGATCTTCGGTTCCATCCGCGGCACCGCGCCTGGTAACGGCTGTCTCTCGTTCGCGGCGATCGTGATTTGCGGCTCCGAGATCGACGCTATTACAGCTGATGAGTCGCACGTCGCCGGTTTGTACCAATTCGGATTGCCCACCTCGAGAAGTTCGACGGATTTGCTAATGTTCTCGCTCTGAGAGGACGGCAAATAGGGACCTCCGTGAAGCGGACATTTTGGATTAGCATAAATGCTATCCACACTTCCGCCAGGCTGAACGTTTCTAACTCCTTCCAAGGAATCTATGATGTTGGGGTCAGAATTATTTTTCGACGAGTCCTGTCGCTTCAGCAACGGGCCGACGTGCAAGTTGGTCGTGATCGGCTCTTCTTCGCCCTGATTTTCACTCTCTTCCGCGAATAAGCTGCTCTTTTCCAAGCTCTTCGAGGGTCCGAACATTCTCGGAGGCGGTAACGGCGGTTGATTCGAAGATAAAATTATACGATTCTCGGTTTTATAGTCTTTCAGCGAATTTGCGTAGTGCTTCGGCACGAAGAGACTGTTCGGTGCCGGAAGCGATCGTCTCTTCTCAATATCTGGCAGCACCTTAGGATAATTTCGACGTTTAATCGTTTGCAGGGCTTCTTCCGGACTAACGCATTCTCTCTCCATTGTTGGTTCTCGACACGTGACGTTTACATCGCCCGTGCCGAAGGTCGTTAAAATCTGTCCGGTCTTCATGTAGATCTCCTCGCCGAGAGAATTCTCGTACTTCAATTCGTCGGACAATGGCGCTTCCGCGCTTGTTCCCAGACCGAGACGAGGCAGACGGGACTTCAGTTTGGGATTAATTTTGGCGTACAAGCTGTTCGCGCTGCCCGAATCCGATTCGTAAATTCTAGGGGTAGAAAAATTCGGTTTCACCGTTCTCAGAACGGTCTCCATCGGCAGAGGATCGCTTCTGGAGTGGTGGTGCTCGATAATGACGACTTCCGGAGCCATCAACCGATCCGGATTCGGTTGGTACGTATTCGTTGCTGTTTCGATGCTCTTCGTCAACTCGATCGGCACCTGATTCAAGATAGACTCCGTTCTAGTCGCGGGTGTGGCGTCGACAGCCACGGAAACCTTCGGTAGCTTCGACTTCTTTCCAGGCCGCACCACCAAAGCCGGGCTCTCGGCGTAAATCGGCTCGTCTTTTTTTTCTTTCAACGCCGCTTCCTCTATGCGTTGTTTTTCCTCCTGCTCCTGCTTGCTCAGTTTCTCCTGATGCTCTTTCTGCAATGTTTCTCGTGTTTTGCGCAAAAACCTTGGCGAGCATCTGTAACAAGAAGAAATAAAACTAAAGCATAAAAACTTCGATCTACGTTTCTCGCACCGTTTCTTTCTAACAAAATATTTTACATTAGAATACGATAAATTAATTAAATCTAAACAGAGTAATAAAAAATATTCGAATAATAACAAATATTATATGCCAAACTTACATGTATAACATAAACAGGCAATATTATTACATTTATATTAATTGATGTTGTCATAAGATTTTGATAATGTGTAAAATAAACGTTATTAATATTTGTTATAATTAGTTAGTTAGTGCGTTCAATTATCGAAGACTATTGATCGCAATATGTTATTTTATGCATTTCGCAAATGAAAGATACGCGTTAATTTCACGACTTGATAACAACCGGTAATAATAACACAGTTGCACTTTCACGTTACGAAGCTAATTAATCACTTTAAATCTTGTACATTATATCAACCAAAAAGTTACCCACCAAACACATTTAATGATATACATGTTTATTTATTAGTACACAGAGTTTCATAATGTATATGTTTCTAATTAAACGTACTTCAAGTGCGTGACTCTACAATACAATGTATCGAAATGTATTATGGTCACGGATCAATAAATAATATTTTTTAGAATAGAGCAATGCAATTTAAACACACAGACTATTAATTCGCAAAATAACTTTTTCCGTCGATATGTTTAAAGTAATGAAGAAAAGATAGACATTGTTAAACAATCTTTTATATCACGTTGTTAATGATTAAAAAGAAAAAAAGTAATTGTTTATTTCATATTTTTAGCTTTTTATTTAATAATAACAACGCGTACAAAGAGAAACAATATTGTGATCTATAATCCAGATATTGAATGTGACGAGAAGTGAAGTCGAGCTTTAACGAGTTTAATTAACCGAGAATGGCACTTGCCTACCCTTCTCCGTGAGTCAATATACCTAACGAAATATTCGAGAGCGAAAAAGAGAAGAGTAACTCACAGACTCTGTATTTGAGTGATGCGGGCTACGTCTCAAAGCAACTACTCTTTAAGCGAAATCTCTAATTGGATTACTGGGTCGCACAAGCTTCGCCACAATCGACGAATTTGCGAGGGTAAGCGTTCTTCGAGTATCTTCAGCTCGCCGCAATTAAAAAAAGACGAGCAAATCGTGTCTTTGAAAGAATAACAACTATCACAAAAAAAGCGATAAATGTCTAGCAGATGACATCAAAACACAGGATTGAAAATTTAAATATCTATAAATTGATTTTTGCTAACCTGTGCACTATTTCCTGCTGAATCCACTCTCTGACCTTGATGTGAGTATCGATGGTGGAACTCGAGTTTTGTCTCGACAGCTTCGATCTTCGTCCAAAGTTCGAGTTGTTATCGTACGCTTTGTCATTCTTTATCACATCGTTCAGATCTGGCTTGCTGTCACTTTTGTATCCTATCTGACCGTAATGGTTCTCGTGTTTATCAGTTTTCGACCTCTTGACAGACTCGTCTTTCTTCTCGCTGTTTCGTCTCTTCAATGACTTTTCTTTTCCCTTCATATTCTGCTTCTTATAATAGATATATAGGAATACAATAAAGTTTATCAGTATAAACATCACAAAAAAGACGATCACTAACATCGTCACGGAGGAAGTCTTCAACGTGTTCGATTCCGTCGCGGTTTCCTTCACTTTCTGAATACTTTCACTCGTCGTGACCATGATTGAAAATGGCGACTTGTCCGTGGCCGAATCCGTAATGCTAGACGAAGTTGTGTATCTTCTGCAAGAAAATGTTTTACACAAATCCTATAATAACAATATGACAAGAAAGTAAAACTATTTTTTTTACTCGTCAGTAAATTTTCTACAGCATCTCTTACATGAGCTGTCAAGTGTTTTAAATAATATCGCAAAGATTGTCTGTAAATTTTCGAATGGCATACTCATCGATCCTATCGATATAGTCAAGAATTGACGGTCGCGGTCCTCTCGGTCGGATCGGACTTGAAATATCTTGATTCGGGTGCTTGAGCAAATTGGGTAAGTCTTCGTTCCAAAATTGCATCTTCACCGAACGGTAATGCGAGCCTACGTTAGGCGGTATGGCTGCGTGTAAAGAAAGAATGTTGTAACACAATAAGCTCGTAAATAATAAATTTTTTTTCATGACGTTGATACAGGAAAAATGTTATTTCCAACGTGGAAGTTACGTAATTAACATTTTTATGTGAAATCATCGAGATTCTTACTCAGATTGAAATATGTCTGATTGACAGGATCATACTCCGGCCACTCGATCTCGTACTGACCCCGTTCTTTGTTCCCGGTGGTCAGAAATCGCTTGGCGACGACGTTGGGATTCCTGGGGGATTACAGTATTTTCTTTGATAAATAATCGAGAATGATTAATGCAGCGGTAGGAATGCCCAATAACTTTTGTTACAGGCTATACGCTGGGCAACTTGGGATTAATACCGTCAGGATGTGGAGGGAGAAGATACTGGATGATCCAATAGTCCGTGGGGATATGTTCGATACTGCTATTTCGTTACTTTTTTGTTATCTGCATATAATTATCTTCAAATTCATCTGCGTGTAAATTATCTTTATATTTATTTCTAAATTAACAATATTTTCTTTACTTATAAATATACTGTGTGTGTGTATTTTCTTCCATAAAAGTTCTAATGTTACATCTCTAGCGGAAGAGATCTGGTGCTAATTAATCTTCGTAGATTTTTGATATATTTTTGAATATATCATTTGTCTTGTGACGCACGAGAATGATCTCAGCGCGCGCGATAGAGTGACTTTTTAACAGGCGAGTTGAATAAACGCGATAGATTCAATCGATTTCGCGTGACGGCGGAATTCACGCGGAGTGAGATAAAAAAACAAAAAAAAAAAAAAAAAAGATGTTCGGGTCTCTTGCCATCGTTCGTTATCATCGATCGCGCTCCAGTTTAGATGCTGGGGGGCGTCATTCATTTTGACAAGAAGACACACCCCTACAATGGATACACAGTAGCGGATGAAATATCGATCAACCGTGTGACGTTTATACACGAACACACGGCATTTACCGCTAAATCTAAATACCTCTGTTTTGCTCAATTACTTCGACCCAGTTCTCTTTGGTTCTCTGTTGTCCCGCGATAATGCATAGGTATGCTCTGATCGAACTATACACACAAACACAAAGGCGGTAACCGACAAAAAAACTCAATGCAAGGTACTATTTGGTAATTGTGTTTTGCGGGAAACAGAGAGCATGCAAAGAATGTGACAAATCGTAAATTGCATGTGCGAATTTTAAATACGGTTTTAATGAATATTTTATTTTATGTATCTTGCGATTAAATGAAAACTGAAAATGTTAATCAAGTTACGTATATAATTACAACTGATATCTTAATTTCAAATGATACACCAGAGATTCGACTTTCAATTTTGTGCACAATTAAAGGCTCAGCATCGACACTTCAAACAGTCGCGATTAAATTTTTAATATAATTAAAAATTCGATATTCTGTTTTAAACAAAGCTTAGCTTTATATTCCGATAACATTGGGCTTGTTCAACCGAATAAAGTGGAATGTTTTGTTAGAAACAAAATGTTGAAATAATTCAGAATCGCGGATAATCTGCTTTTATCGCGCAAATTAAAACGGCCAATTCGACAGATCGTTAATTCGATAATATCGAGCATCAGCATAACAAGCATCAAATTGCACTGAGTTAATTTAAGACTGGAACTCGGTACACATATGCATATACATACACGTATATATACGTATATATGCGTACACATTAACAAATTTTGTGAAGAGAAAAATTTAGTAACTTATTTTAACGAGTTTTCTGATGAACTCGTCCGCACAATACATAAATTTTGCATTTTCTGTCCAGTTGTTTTCGAGAAAAAATTCATATTTTTTATTCATAACTTTGATATTTGTTTTTAACTATGTTATTTATTTATTAATAATCTTGGCGATATTTAAAACATCAATTAACCAATTTTTCTTTTGTGCAAGTTAAAAGCGATATACAATACGTTGTAAAAGTTATTGGATCTCGTTAAAATTCATATTGTAACGTAATCTACTTTAAACGCCGTATATATATATGATGTGTATACATATTTTATAGATAAGTAAATATAAAAAATATATTTATTTTATTAAAATTATATTATATTTTAATTATAAGTTTCTGCTCGTGAAATTTAGCAAATAGAAGGAAGGGACCAGACGAAAACAAGATGTTCGTGTTCAAAAACTTATTTATTCAAAGTTAACCTGCATCGTGTTTTCGTCTCTCTTCTATCTATTATATTTTAATTATTTTATTTTCTGAATGTATTACACACGCATATGTATACATGTGAATTAATTTGAAAAATCTTAGTTTTGTATTTATGCACATTTTGTATAATATATTTCTATATGAAATTATTTGTTTTTGAAATAATTCGGTTATAATGTATTTTTATTTAAATGCATAACGCGGAAAAATATATTACTGTCCGGTTTAATTAAACGCCTGAACGTTTAGTTAATTGAAAATCACATTCCGGATACGTATGTTTCCAAGTCTAACTTTAGCAACTACGAATTTCCGCGTCAACGCTGAACAACAATTGTTCTCCACTTGTTATTAAATGCGATTGTTTCTATGCGGTAGCCGCCACTCACATACGCGTTGAACTTTAATACAAACTTTAATTTAACTTTAATGTGCGCAGCGTGATCGCACCGCATTATATTCCAAATAACGAGTTTATTCGTTTACACGCTTATTTTTTTTCTCAGACGATTTGCCATCATCAACTAGCTTTCTGCAAATTTTATTTACAATTTTTTTAATTATTAATTCACGCCGAGCAAACTGCGTTACATTTCTCAAAATAAAGACAAAACAAGAGAAATGTGCTTTAAATAAATTTTCCGTTTGCCATATTTTTAAATAAATATAAAGCATTTTTGAATTTAAATTACTATTATTATTCGTCTTCATAATTAAGTTGAGTCACTTCAAAGTACATATTTCAAACACACACTATATATTTTAACTAGATTTATGAAAAGTGAAATTTCTAAAGAGTAAAATGTACAATGGATGATATCTGAACTTTATAAGCCTGCTAAATATGTATTATTCTTTTTTTATTAATTTACCCAGTATACGCAAAACTGCACCACCAGGTCATAATGGCTTCCGAAAACAGCGTTTCACTAGTATCATATCGACCTCGCAAATCATACTTGCTGCCCAATGGGACACCCAATACGTAAGGCAACTCCTCACCATGCACGGTATGTTGACGTTGTTGCTGCAACATAACGAGATCATTGGATGTGCTTTTATGTCGCGAGAAGTGCGGATTTTATTGACATTTCGATGCCATTCGCATAAAGTGAAAATATCAAAACTCAGAAGTTGTTATCCCCTTTCCCAGATAGCTTTTTTCTCTTTTTCCTCTCTCTCTCTCTCTCTCTTTTTCAAATAATTTTATAACTTCTATCTTTTTAAATAAACTTTCTACGATTGATAATTAAACAAACTTAAATTTATTCTAATGTTCTTCAATTTATTCTGTTTTTTCGAGGTAAAAATATTTCTTTTTCATTAATGATTGTATTTGCTTAATAATTGTTAGTCCATTTTTATTTAATTTTCCACTTACACTATAAAGTTTATTTTAACTTTAATTACTACCTTACTCATTATCAATTCTACTAACAATTTACGAATAAAATTTCCTGGGCATAAAATTCTCAGATTTATCGCAGTCGTAATTATTTTTAGCGCGATAAACCGAGCGTATTTACAAACGCGTCAATTTGTAAAGTTCAATAAAGGGTGGAATTTACGAGGACAGGTGAAAATTAAAATTCATCGAGGGCTCGCATTCTCGCCGTGCGCGAGAAAGAGTGGGAAAGACTTTGCGGATAAAAAAAGAGGAAAAAAGTTTGTATAAGAGAGAAAGAGAAAGAGAGACCTAACACGTTGGACTGATGCACGCGAATCGTTATTTGCAGATTTAAAATCTAATATCCTTGTTGACGCGAGGATGGCGTTGTACGCGGAGGTACATTCAATTTAGCGATATTCTCGGTTACTGCATGACGAGGTCGTTGCCGGCTCACGCAACGGCGATAAAAATAGTTGGCCGAAATCCAAATGGGTTCGCAGCCCAGATTTTTCTCTCTTCGCGACTCTGTGCGAACACAATAGCCGCCACCACCACTAGGTCACAACTCGTCTCTTTCGACCTAAGAAACCGGAGAGAATGAACACAATGCTAACTATGTCGGATGTCCCAAAAATCTCGCGAGCGCTATTCTCTTGATTTCTATTTTATATCAAGTTATTTTGAGATAATTCATGATTTAAGAGATTTCGGTAAAAGCTGTTATGCCGTTTCGATCTCTAAACAGGTTTTTGAGTTTTAACTTTTAAGTTTTACATTTCTGCAAATGGGATGTTAACGCGAAGATACGAAAATTTAGAAGTAATATTGAGAAAGACCAGAGAAACTAAAAAGAATGAAAGACAACATTTTAAAATGTCGCACATGATAAATACCTACAAATCTACTAAGGGAGAAACCCTGATTCTTTAAGAGATTCCTAAGTTTTTTTTTAAACAACTCCTAACGCGTGTTTTTCTTTCGTTCTTTTTTTCCCCTTTTATCTTTCTTTTCATTTGCGGTTAGCAAATTAAAAGAAGTAAATTTGCTGTTTCGAGATTCGCGGATAAAGTGCGACGATGATAAAATGCCCCTCGTTTTCAGGAGCAACATTCCGCGTCAAGGAATAACAACGTTGCATGAAGCAGCACGAACTGGAGCGTTGAAGAAAGCGCACTTTAACTCGTCATCCCCGCCCGTCCATCTCTCTTCTCGCTCTTCCTCCTTCTGCCACCCCTTTCATCTTCCTTTCGCGCTTTCCTCGCCCATTGACGCGACGCGCAACATTTTTCCCGCACCACGTCGGATCCCGCTTTGTCGAGAAGCGTCTGAGCTGCGATAATCGATCTTCGTTGTATCGTCGAGACCTACTTACGCCAGAGTAGTCTTGCATAGCTTTCGGATGCGAGAAGACGTACATGTAGCTCTTCGGGTTCGCCCTTGAATGCAAATTGGCAGTCATTATTAACGGCGCCACGGTGCCGCTGTCGGAGACCGCCTCGAGCACCATGTCCCGATTCTTTGTGGCGTACTCTTTCGTGAATCCACTGGAAAAGTCGGCGTATTGCTCCAGCACTTTCGACAGGATCAGCTCCGGTTCTAGCTCGTGCGTCGCCTGCGGACATGTTCTCGATACTAGAAAATCGTTGGGACTCGAGAAAATCATCACGCGAGGGATTTTCCGGAAGCGGAAAATTTTGAGAGAATGTGGTGCCAAACGATTTTAATCGTCCCAAAATCCGCGAACGCGAGAATCGAAGGATCTAAAATTCTCGCGTCTCTCGGAAGAATAGGACAATTCGGAAGAAAATATTGAAAATCTAATCTTGAAACCGAGTCTGTAAAAATAGGAATAGAGAAAAGGAAAGAAGAATAAATAAAAATCAAAGAACGCGAGAATCAAAGAGAACTCGGAGATTCTGAAGAAATAAGAATGTCGCGAAATGGAGTCAATAAAAACGAAGAGTAAAAGGACTGGGGATTACTCCATATATATATATTAGATAGGTAAACCAACACATGAGTAAATTTACTTTGGCGTAGTCTCGCAAAATTTCATCCCGTTGTCCGTCATGCATACCGTGCAACAAAGCAACTGGTGGCAGGATGTGAAATTTCTCGGATTCTGTTACTCCATACATCAAATCAAACCTAAAAAAAAAAAAACCAGAAAACACAATTTTGCGATATTTCTTGTGTTTAACGTGTTAAATTTAATCGCGGTAAAATCTCTAAGTCTAAGTCCTCTTTAAAATCGTTTGTGATCGTAAAGCAATCAATACCGAAAGATTATGACGTTTCATCGAGAAATCGAGGAATCAACGCACACGTCTATCGCATTATTGAAAAGGAAAACTTTTCAAATGGCATATACCTGCTGAACAGTTGCGCGTTCTGCATCAAGTTGAACGGCTTGTCAGGAATGACAGCGCGATCGATTAACGGCGCGTAGGCCGGCACGTATTTCGGCTTGTGGAGTTCCGCGTGTAGCAGCTTGTCTACGTCCTGGTTGCGCAAGCAGAGCGCCAGTTCGCTGTCGCTAGTAGTGGGACAGTGGAGATGGTGCGCCACCTGAAAAACGATCCTCGCTATTGCTCACGAAAGCGCAATGAACGCACTGCCAGAGCCATCCCTCCCGTCGTTGGCATCGATGTAACTGTGTAACGATTCTTCGCTGTGACGAGCGACGAGCGACGATATTTCTTTCCGTCGAATTCAAATCGCGAGTAGAGCAGAAACATGGTGCCGTCATTTGCGAAACATGCATGCCCGGATAGAAAATAAAAACCGTGATAAACGGTATTTTCTTTATACCACGTAGTATGAAAGTTTCTCTGTGCGTGTGTAAACGCGACTGAGAAATCGAAAAGTAGAACTTTTTAAGAAATACAATAAATTTATGGAGTAAAAATTAATTAAAAAAAAAAAAAAATACAGAGAGACAAGAATCTATTTAAGAGAATCTAAGATTTAAAATTAAGTTAGTCGCAGACTTGATGATAATAAATGCCGCGTGTATAACATAGCGATTTCTCATTTTGCAAAACTGTAATCCGAGCGCATCAATCCTCATCTCGCGTTTTTATTCGGCGCGACTATTATACGATATCATCCTTTTTTTACCTGCTTGGTAATTTGCAGTGGCGCCTTGCCGATGGCATCCGCGCTCATTGCCGATCCGGACATCAGAATAGCTCGTTTGAACAAACCTACGCCAACAAGATGAGAATGTCACTGATTAATAACTCGGCCATTAGTAGCAGTTGTTCTCAAATTGCGTAGAAAAAGTGTTTGAATCTCTGTATAAATATTAAAAATTATCAAAATATTATTTCGCTCGTTCTTCGCTCCTACGTTCAAAACTGACCATTTTCGAGATGACACTTCAAAAAGAATAACAATATTTCGTTATTATTTCCGTAATGTTTATAGAACGTGTTACATTCTACCGAAAAACATCTCTTTCCCTGACAACGGTAATGTCACGTATTTACATTATTTCTTCTAGTCGTCGTCGCGAACAAATGACTGCATTTATGTTACGCGTAAAGAGAGAAAAGAGAGAACCGGAGTATAAAATATAAAATGACAGCGATGTTTGAGAACCTTCCCTCGCGGATGATGGCGGGCGGGCGAGCATTTCTGTCTCGACGTGTAAAATATTAAGTCCGGTTATTTTTCATTGCACAATATAATTATTGGCCGGACGCGATGGCATTGTGCGCTCGGCCGGAAGAGAAAAGTTCCTTTTCCCCGGCCGCCATTGCGAGCCAGTCGGGTGAAAAATGGTCGACGTCTTCTTTCTTGCTTTCACCTCGCTCTCGCTGACCCTACCGGGGAGAGAGCACCGCTCCGAGTGCCCCGAGAGTGCTTGAGTGCTCGGTGGTCGATGTGCGCTCACCACTGAACACGTGTAGAGGAGACCGGCGGTTCTTAGCCCCTTGTCAAATCTTGGAAATATCACAATGCGAGCGCTTGTGGATTCGGTATATAGAAGAAAACTCAAAAAGAGTAATGGAAGCCGTGAATGAATGTTGATATCTGAATAAACGGAACTGTCCGACAACGATGACGTTGACAGTTGTTCGATAATTCGTCATACAGCACGCATTACCTTTGTAATTTTATTTTATTTTATTTTATTTTTTTTATATTAATAAACGTAGAAGATGACACTTACTACATTTCTTCGATTTATGCACCTAATAAAGCGTTCATACGCAGAAACGCGCCGAACATTGTCTCGTACACGTTAGCGTATTACGTTTAATGCGAACGCGCGTATGTGCCTATCTCTCTCGCTCTAATTCCCCCAATTAATCCCACGATTATCTCTCGCCGACTCTCGGAAATCGCGATCTCTGTATGCAATCGCCGTACGCCCTTGTAACTATGGATAATGTATCCAATTACGCCAGGGAGAGAGAGAGAGATGGCAGGGCACCAATAGAACAGATTTCTTTTGCGCAGATCGACGGTTGTACAGATTCCGTTTGCCTAGATCCCGTTTGCACAGAAAAC
>QVOA01004387.1:0-90074 GCA_014825685.1 Pseudomyrmex cubaensis | reverse complement strand
TTTGAACTTCTCGCGCGTGACCGTTTTTTAACTATTTAAAGGATTTTAAATGATCAACTTTGTCATTGTCAACCTTTGTCTTTTTTGCGGCGCGATTATGTTATATCGGACTTCTGTTGTGCACCGAATTACTGATTCGCGAATTTCGGTAACAATACGGCATCGTATTGTTACCGAATTACTTCGGAGTCATCGGAAGCTTCCTCCGCTTGAAATGTCTTTTAACTTGAATTCCTTTAATTTGCTCTTGACTCACAAATCGGTCCTTTCGCTAATCAGTTGCGGCAAGTCTGGCCAGGACTTTCCCGCAGGAGGATAAGCTCTTCCTGAGAATTTTGGCGCGTGGTGCTGGCGCGTCCACACCTCTCCTTTTCGAATCCTTGCCATGCCGACTTATTGCCAAGGACATCCCCGCTAATCTTCTCTAAGTTGACCTATTTTTCCTGACGACCGGTGATAATGAGCCGCTTTTACAATCTGTCTAAATCGCTCCAATTACCACGAAAAGAATGCGACTCGGCTAGTCGGTTTTGAGAACGTGACACAAATGCGCGGTTCTTAGTGTCCCGAGGACGCAATTACTACACAAATATACGATTCTCGGCGTACCGAGACTGCATTAGCCAAAAACATCTGACGAAGATATATGTAAGTATAAATTCTTATCTCTTTGAAAACGCAATTACCGCGCAAAATATACGTGGATGAGTAGACAAAATATATATCAGACGTACGATATTAAGACGCAAATAAAAACGCTCTCTCTCTCTTTTTCTTTTCTTTTCCGTTTATTAGACAGAATAATCATCCAAGCAACTGGCGCCAAAAGGTCACAACAGATATACATGTATGTATATCTGTTATACATATATGTATGTAGTTGCGCAACAATAGACACGATAAACAATACCGATGCTGCACACGATGAACAATGCCGCGCAATCTTTTAATAAAACAAAAAAACTGTTTTCGCTTCTCGACACTATAGCCTCTCATTAAAATCCAGTCATTCCGACTTTATTAAGACAGTCGGGACTTAATTAACACCTGATTCTAAGATGCGTCTACGCTCTCTCCGAGCGTAATTTGTCAAATCCGACGTAAGAGTGACTTTCGCACTTTTTTTTTAGAGAAAAGGAGAAATGCGTTATTTTCTGTTCTCCCGCGCTGATGAACTCCGGTACAAACTGTCGCTAAAAGGAAGAGCTTGCGTATTCAAGACGCATTAAAACATCATTCAAGATGAAAAACGTTCGTCGAGAGGCGATTCTCTCACGTTTATCATCGCACAAAAATATATCCTATCTCGCGAGATCACGTACAAAAACGTTATAAATTTGTTTCTCTTTCTCTCATTATTATTTGCGCTATTTGCGCTATTTACAATATATTTGAAGCGATCCAGAGACGCGATATCAGAGAAATTAAATTAAATGTTGCATAAAATTTAAATAACACTAATGAAAACGTGTATTTTACAGAACCATCGTACGTGCTATTCTCTTTTCCCGGATAAATATTGTTTAATTACGACTGGCGTCGTATACATATATGCATATTTTTTTGTCTTACATATATGTATACATGTATCACCGGTTTCATAATAACGCGGCTCGTATAAAAGCGCGTAAATATATAACCATGGCAAGTTGTACAGAAAGCATGAGGAGGTATCAGCATTTCTGCGCGATGCGCGGCAGCGTGAAACACGACTTTTAACGAGCCCGTTGGACTAACCCCGTTTTAGAGTTTCCGTTCCCGTGGAACAACCATAATTTTGTTGGCTTCGTTCAACTCTGTAAATTACGGTGTTCGCAACATGATTACCACGTGCGCTCACTTTTCAGGAAACTGCGTTTAAGCGAGGTATGTTTATCATGGGCGGTGAAACATTATTTAACATATATACCGCACATTGTCTTCCCAGTTACGCCGCATATAGCGTGCGTCCAATTTAATGTACAAATTGCGAATATACGCGAGGATAATAAGATGCATCTTCGATTTACGCGCGGTTGAATTTGCGTGTGTTATCTCCGCGAGTCAACATTTTCTCTTTATCTCTTCTTCCGCCGTCACAATCTTGTTTTGCAAATTTATCAGACAGCACGGCGGAGGAGGAAGAGAAGAGAGAACTACAACGATTCAAGTTACGTGTTAAGATCCGTTCTTTCGTGACGGACCGCGAGAAAGATGTAACACTCGGCCCCAGACGTTCTTTATTGCACGGTCACGTACAACCGCGATTAGCTTTGTGATGTCGTGGTGGTTTAGTTGGTTGCGTCCGCAAAGCCGCCTCTTCCGAAATGGTCCAAGCTGCGCTCTTCAAAGGTACAAAGGAATTTAGTGAGATAAATGCACTCAGACGCGGGATAAATGGCACGCCAAGGTTCGTATGCAGTTATCCTGTATATACGCGGCACCACTCGTGTGCGCGTCATGTATTCTTCTTGATCGTTATTTTTTTAACATTTAGCACAAAATTTTTGCTCGAGCACAGACAAAATTGCTACATTTTGTCAATTCTACAATTCGCGATATAAAATATAATGTGTTTTTATTATTTATTTGATTTAACGCGATGAGAGTCTGCACGAAAGACAGCGTTTTCCGTACTTCGTCGGTCGAAAGAGCTCCTTGTCAAAATGTCGTCTAAATCGAACAGCGGATTAAAAGAGAGTGGCTGGAAGCAGACAACGTGAAACGAACGTTAATACGCACCTTGATTCTACTCGATTCGTCGGCGCGCTTTAACGTCGGCGACTCTTCAACGGTTACACAACTACAACCTTCTGATCATACAAAAGGAAAAGAGTTTTCCAATAAAGTCGGTTTTGAGAGATTGCAATTTGTTGCGTGTGTTGTTGTTGTTGTTTACAAAAAGATCGCGTTTTTTTTTGTTTTTAACAAACAAGAATGTTGAATCTCGAAATACAATATAGCGTTCAAAGCTATCTGGCAATTTAATAGTGGTGTGCAAATACATATTGCGAGAATTATAATATAAAAAGTTACTTGTGTGTGAGTTGCTCCAAATTTCAAAAATACGTAGGAAGAAAAAATGGGAACATGGGCAGTGTGTTGTAATTGTTATTATTGTGATTGAATTCAGAATTTGCAAACGTTTCGATCCGGGAGTGCGGTCTGTTTCAATGCCGAATTTAAATTAAAGTTTTTGACATTTGAACTGATGACTAGTCAACTCTGTTAACCAAAATCGATAATATAAAATTATATCAGTCAAACAGCATCAAGAAATAGTCAAAGCGAAATTTAAAAAGCCTGAACAAACACAACACACACTTTGTCTTTACACTGTCAAAACAGAATTGAGTTCTTGGATCGATTGTGAGTTCGCAACCTCTAAATTCAATTTTATAATAATAAAAATTTCAATATACTATCAGCCGTGTTTTGCTCCCATTTCCTTTCTTACACATTTTTTACATTATAGAAAATCCCATTTCCGACACGTTCTGTCGTCTCGGTTCTCCGGTGTGTTATTTCGTAAGCTTGCTCTAAGAAGCGACAAACGTCATAAGCAGGGGTGTCGCGAGCATGTGTCGCTATTCGCCGGTTTGACGTACCTACAGCTGGCCAAACACGCGACCTCGCACTTCCATGTATAACCTCCACCGGCGATCCATTTGCGCGCGGCCTGTAATTTAAACAGCATGCTCGTATTAAGCGCGATGGCAACATGGGTGGCTCTTGTTTGTCAATCGGGACGAGGACGTAGCGGTCCGCTTGGAAATCGAATGCAAATTTGATAATTTTGGTCCGCGTGCGCAACGCTCCGCGCTTCGGTCCGCATTATCGCTTTAACGTTGTACCTAACAACCCTTCGCGTTGCGCTCTTGCATTGAGACGCATTTATGCTACGTAAACGCGCGCGTAACATAGACGCGACGGATCATATGCGAGCAACAAAGAAAACTTTTTGTCAAAACAGACGTTTGCTTAATAATGATGAAATTTTGTTGGCTTTTCGAGATTGTGCGTGTGTGAATAAATCACTTTTGACACACACATGTATATTATATATAAATATACAAATATAAAAAGTTTAGGGAGAGAAGAGAGAATAAATTTAAAATTAAAATTGATATACATACATATTAATTTGATCATTATTGTTATTGTTATTACGCGCTAGTTTCCTTTATACATCACTATCTATAGATTTAACAGAACCGTCTGATGAATTCACAAATAATACGCGACGACCTGGATTACCTGATGTAGGAATTCATTTGCAGTAGTGCCAGTCGCTTCTCTAGTACGAATAAATGAACTAATATTCACATAGAATATAAACCTTTACCTACATCTTCGAGTTCCCGTGCAGTGCCTCGCTCATTAGACAATAATTTCCATTATGAAAATTCTCGCCGAAGCACCGTCGAGAAATACGGGTCACGTACGCTTGGATGTTCGTGCTAATTAGCACAATTGGACAAGTACATATTTATTAATTTAAGTTTTTTTTTTCTACTCGTCAAGCTTTTAAAAACGACTATTCTTTGAGGAACTTTGTAAATTAATTTACGCTCGAAAGATACCCGTTCCAATTACTCTCTCAAACGCATTGCCTCTTATCGTGTTTTAAAATATTTAAAGTGTCGAGATAATGTCATGTATAACTTTGTCGCGGCGCTTAAACTTTTTCTATACGGGTATTATATACACACACAATCTTATATAATATATATATACGTTTCAATTTTATACAATATATTTTGCAGTATTTTTCTTTCTTTAATTATAATTCTTGTATTTTGTTGAAGATTTCAATGCCAATTTGTACAAACGGTATGTTTGCAAAATGTTTTATTAGTGAGTATTGTGCGCAATAATTCAAAGCAAGTAAAACGTGCTTCTTGCTCATAAATTGGATTTTCTGACAGAGTTGCTTAGGTCATTCAGTAAACCAGTTGGTTAACTTCCCTTTCGAAACAATCTTAATACGTATTAAGCGATCTGACATTTCTCGGTAAGTACTCTGACGGTTATTGTTTATGAAGTAACAACTCGACTTTGCAATTTCTCTCAAATTCGGACGGCAAGCGATTAATTTCTCGGTTGAAAACATACCGTACAATGTGTTAATAAAAAGAAAAAGCAATTGTTCCATAAACTCTTCGAAACATGAGATTTCAAACGTGCATCGCGGTTTTACGTTTATTAACTGCAAATATAAAGAGAGAGAAAGAGAGAGAATGCGAACACGCGATAATTATTTAACAAAATAATTTGTATTACGCTTTAAAAATGTCTCCTTTTGACGCTTCATTTAATGAAAATAATCCCTCGAATAAATCGTAATGACCTTTCTGAAGCTCGCGTGAAAGAGCCAATAAAATTACAAAACGTTATTGATGTTCCGAATAATGTAATTTTATCTCCCACGCGCGCGCTCACACAGGATGTAATATTTAATACACGTGCACACGCAACATTAACTGCACAGAGATTACCGAATTCACTTACACCGCGTAGCAGCAGCCATCACTTTTGCGGGAAGCATTGCCGCGCGCAAAGTAACCTTCTCATCTTCTCTTAGAAAGTTTCTATTTCGGCGCGTGTTTGTTGCCGTAGTGAAAGCAAGCTTCTCGCAAACGAGAAGACCAGTATCGTGTTTAATCGAAAGTGGTTGCGCTGTGTAAATGCGCGCGTTTGATAAAATCTCCCGGCCGGGAAGAAGCTCGGCGGCCGCCTGCGTCGCGACGAAGAGAAGTCGTCGCTACCTAATTAATAATTAAAATATCGGAAACACGAGTGGTCCATTTAGGGTAACGAAACACGGGAGCGCGAGTCCCGCACGATGGTTGTTACAGCGTTTGGTAAAACGCGCGAGCCAAGTGTGAGTTAATTACCTATATCTGGAAGGACGGGGGAAGGAGGATTTTAATTAAAGTTTCTAGAACTGTGTTTATAGTATGGAACGTCGAGTGCGCGCGGGATGTAATACAGGTGGATAGGTGTGCATACGTTAAGTTGCTGTGTGCGTTATCCGTCTGCCCTTCGCTTAGTTGGTGATAGTTTCCACATTTGTTTGTGTGAACGATACGCTGGCTCGTTGAAAGCCAACCGCATCAAACACGCCGCTCCCACCGGTAAGGAGAAACAGTCAACGTCTGTATCGTGCGCGCCTCGTGTTTAAAGTTGATAGCGGTCTTGTCTCCGATAGATCATAATCGCGCTACAACAATTTGCGAGGAACTTTGGTTCGCAGTATAGTAAACGTTTTATTTTTACGCGACCGTAAAAGTAAATCCGACATTCACGTCACAGCGTCGCTCTGATTGTACATTAACACCTCAACGATCGTACATTTCGATTTATTATACGCGCCGCACGTCTCTCTCTCTCTCTCTCTCTCTCTCTCTCTCTCTCTCTCTCTCTCTCTCTCTCTCTCTTTCTCTTCTCCTTCAATATTGACGTTACATATTCTGTTAACTTAATATTTCACGATAGCGAAGTTAGGACTCGGTCGCTTGAAAAATTACAAAACTAGGGAAGTTTTGACGAATAGAATGTATGTATGATGAAAAAACTTGCGATACTAAGAGTACATCTTTTATGTTGCTTTACACAAGTCTGGTCTGAACTGTAATGAGATGTTACGTGTACACACGCGCTGACTGATTGATGAGCCTCGCATGGAGAAATCTTGTTTCGTTTGTACGTTAATGATTAATACCAGAGCGATCAACCAAAAGAAAGACAGGTTCATATCTCCGCAAAACATGCGTATCAAGACGTTTGTTAATTAAGGAAACGCTCTTGTAATGTATGTTTTGTTCTTTCTTTTGTAGATTACTCATTTTGTGTATCCTGTTATACTTCATCCTGTTATACTTCATGTCTTGTCATGTACGTTCTGTATTTAACGAGTTCTCTCGTATCTTCAACTTCTCCAAGTTGTTCTTTTCGAGATATTACGTGTGCATCCGTCCTCGCGTGTCTCTCTCTCTTTCTCTCTCTCTCTCTTCTCTTTCCCTCTCTCTCTCTCTCCGATCTATCTTCTCTCGCTATATAGTATAAACTCGGAGACTATTATATGCAGAGTACTATGGAAACTATTTTCCATAGTATTTTGCATATAATTTTACACATCGCCGACTCGATATCCAAAGCAAACACCGTTCGTTTATGTGTGTATTTTCTTCCGTGATAAACCTCTCGATAAATATGTGCGCACTTTGCACACCTATGTAAACATTAGTACAACGCAATTTAATAAAATCAAGTGTAATCATATTTCTCATACAATGCGAGTTTATACTTGAGAGATAAGCGCTCTGAGGCAAATAGGATTTTCGCACATGCGTGCGAAAAACGATTTTTTCCTATTTTTTGCAGATATGTATACAATTAATATTTCTTTTTTCGCGCTTATTTACACTAAAACACACAGATATATGAAACTGTTTAATTAATTCGCTCAGTGAATAATTCATACCCGCGGCGATAAACTAGAATTGCGAGAATTTACCTGTGTAATTTAATGAAAGTTGAGGAGTCGTAAATTAGAACCTCTATACATTATTATTGCATATCTAATTTTATATGCAGAATTTGTAGAAGATTGTTTTTTTCGCAAATTATTTAGTATGTGACAATCTATACGACACGTGCAAAATATGCGCATATATGATGCATACATATGCTGATTATATTTGTGCCGCGTTAATCTTCCGAACTATCGCGCCGCATCTCTCACCGTTACGAATCTATGAACGACATATTGCACAATTTCTTGACGTAAATACTGATGTATCATCTGTATCACGTGTCATTTTAATTACAAGCTGCAGTAGCTAGCGCGTGACACACAGAGAATTAGATTTCGTTCTCTCCGGAGACTCTTGTATCTTATCGTCTACCGCGTTATTTCATCTCCGCGTTTGTCAAGACTAATTAGAAACTCTACGTATCTAAACCGCTATGATCTTACACACACACACATATATATATATGATAATAAAATATGATATCTAACAATAAGTTTTTGACATGTGTGTCTCGCTAGTTTTGTAGAGAGAGATCTAAACTGATTTTAAAACTGTCTCCGGGAAATTGCGACATAAAGCATCCCTCGTCATCGTTACAATAATGAATGAGAATTTAACTTGCAATTTTACACACACACACACACACATGTGTACATTTTACACGTACGTAAATATAAAACATGTTTACTCGCTTGTGATGTTACGGTACAGCGTGTTCACCGAACTTTGACGCGTTCCACTTTAAGACGTCTGGCAGTTGCACGCCGCGAATGGAAATATCAAGGTTCATTATTATGCATGATGTAGCGGTTTGCGTAGCGGTATTATGTAGGAATGTAAAGCTTATTGAGTGCTCTTCTCTCTCTCTCTCTTTCTTTCCTTCCCTCTTCTTTCTCTTTTTCTCTGTCTTTCGTTCTCGAATTTTAAAATTCCTGCCGTGCAGGGAATAAGATAAAGGAGAATATTAATTTACGTTGCACGTTTCTTTTAGTACATCTCTCTTTCATTCTCTCTGTCCCTCTTTCTCTCTCTTTCTGTCTCTGCTCCTGCCTCGCGCTTCTCAACGTCTATATTAACTATATCTAGAAAACGTGAACGTCTGTTCAATCTATCCAACTCGGAAACTTTCTTTGTCGGATACAAGTCTACTAGTTCTCCTTAACGTTCTCTTCATTTTGCGATTATATAGCTGAGATGTATTAGAGCTTTTCTTCGAGAACAAAGAAAACAAGGTTAATCTTCAGTTCATATCTTTTCACACACGTACACATGTAAAACTTTGCACTTGTTGTCGTTGTTACGTATACAAGCTGAATTTATTGTCTCATTTTATGCCCCCGCCCCGCCGTCAAGGATTTTAAATGGTAGCCCGAAGGTCTGGGAGCTCGCGTTATACGTACGTGTACACACGATATACATATATCGAGAGCGCTCGTATTGCGCTCGTATACCTCAAGAGATGTTTTAAAAGCAGTAGTTTGTGTGCGTACGCGAGTTCAAACGTAAAAAGGTTTTACCTTAATTGATCGTAAAAGCTTCCGGATCGACTTAATACGATTCGTTTAGAAGCCGGCGCTTTCTCGACTAGCACCCTTTATCCCGTATTTTTCGACGCGAAATATGCGGCAATATAAAGATAAGTGCTCGGCGAAAGAGTCAGTTTACATGTTTTCAAAAATAATAATAATAAAAAAAAACACGCATGTAAATATCCGCGAAATCGTTCGCGTGAAATCCGAACCGTACAATTTTATTCGAAGCAATTTCAGGAGTTTCGATTATATTTCAGTTCGCGATGTAGAAATAAAGGACACGCGAGGCGTTAACTAACCGAGGGCGATCACCCCCATTAACGTATGAAAAGAAGGCGGTGCGTTACGAGGAGAGAATGTACGCTGAAACTACGTATTGTGTTAAAAATACTCCTCGGTGTGTATAGCCATAAATCATCAGTATCAAAACACATATTGCAGGAATATAAAAAAAGGGGGAAACAACAAGAAAAGAGAGAGAAAGAGAAAAAAAGAATTTCATAATATTATCCGAAATACATTTCTTCGCGGAAACACAACGTCGCATTGTGGCGACGTTACATCAATCTTTCCGGATGGATAATGTTGTAAACCTTCATTCGCGAAAGGTTCGAAGGGCGCGAGCGTGTATTTAATAGGGTGAATCAGTTTACACTTCGAAAATCAGCTTAATATCGAAGCATTCTAAGTTTCGATGCCCACGGCGATAAATTGAATTACGGGCAGGCGAGCGCGTAGTGACCTCACGGGTTCAACAATTTTGGTAGTTACTACTTGAAAGCCAGTGTGTCGGACTATACGCGCATGTCTGCGATTCATGATTTCGTAATACGAAATTCACGTGAATAGATGTGGGTCAGCGGGTGTTTAATTATTTCCGAAGACATACCGCGACAATCTAACTAATACTGCTCGGCGGGTGGTGTGTGCGTGTGTGCGTGTGTGTGCGGTGAGGAAGATAAATATCCAAACAACGCAGGAATGAAGAACAGAAGAGGATATAAGTGAAGCGTGTGCGCGCCTACGCCTAGATATACGCGAAGAGCGCAGAAGTGTAAGCATTGTACGACCCTCTTGCGGCTTTACAGTATTTCCTCTCCGGAACATAGAACAATAGCCGAGATACGCGGTCTCGTATCATGAATATTTAGCGTGGAGAGGACGTAGCTGAAGCCGGACGGAGACGCCGCCGCCGTAGCTACCACTCCCCGTATCAATTTTTTTTTCTTTCATATTATTTTTCTTTCTCCACTTTGTTCCGTGTGCGCGACACACGGTGGGTAGCGATGCACAATATATATTGACAAATCGGTGATGCAGATATTTTGAGTAAATCAAGATGATTTGTTAGAAAATAATTTTATGGTGTTTTATAAATTAGCATCTTATTAAATTATTTAATTAATGTAGAAAGTTTTAGCTAATATAGTTTTTTAATAATTTATATAAATTTAAGAGGTTTGGAAATACATATATGTATATTCCAATATTTTATTGTTAACCATCTAGTTTTTGTGCAGAAAGAGAACAGAGACAAAGAGAAAGCACTTGGTAAATAGAAAATATGTATAAATTTTCGAAAAATAGTTTCGTTTGCGCAATTATAAATAAAAGGATTTTTCCCGCGCATATATACATCCTACCGAACAAATCTCGCGTATTTGTTTTTCGGTTTTCTTGCTCACGTTTGCGTTACAAATAAACGATTGAATGGAATAAACGCTCTTGCCGCGGTATAAATGAAATTAGTTTCTGTTGTATACGTTTAGATGTTGCGCACACGCGGTAACTTTGCATCATTAAACAACGCAAGAAGTAAAGCCGGAGAGCGCGAATAATGAGGAGAAAAAAAAACATTAAAACAAAAGCATCGAGTGATTAAACCTAAAAGCGTGGTAATTGCCGCGAGAAACCTGATTAGGTTTTACGGGAAACCACTTTTCCTAATTAGTAATAATTTTTTTATATACGGAAATATATCTAGAATCTATATTTTTAAAATTTACTTAGTTATTTTACAATAAACATTAACGAAGTGCACTATGGGGCAATGATTAAATGACGTAATAAATGTGTCATTAAATTAAAAAAGAAAAAAAAACGAAAGCGCAGAATTGCACTATATTTTCAAAAGAAGATCGAAGGTCGTAAGGAACACGTTTTTCGGTTCCCCAGTTCCCGAGAGGGTTGTTTGGCAACTGGCCAGCGTAGCTCAGCTCCTGTCACCCCCGACTCTCTTCTTCCGCTTTTCTATCTACCCTTGCTTTTCGCGTCACTCTTTACCCGCCGCACATTCGGCAGAGAGGCGGAGTGCCGCAGTGTGAAAAGATGCGGGCAAACTCCATGGTGCTTAAAGGTCGTCGACGTTGGCGAATTTTAAACGAGATTGTCGATGATGCACGACCGTTTGCGTCGTAACAACGATGACGTCGACCAGACGCTAATCCTGAAGAAAATTATGTGCCCTTGATGTCGAAGGTCACGGAGAATTTACTTTCGTTCGATTCCGTGCAACGCGTTGCAGAAGGTAAACTTATATTCGTTTTCGCTTCTGTAAATCATTCTTTCTTTAACACGTTGAACGGCACTCACATCTGTATGACGGGTAAGTTTTCCCATTATCCATCTGTAAGTGACGATTTCACTTATCTAGTAAATCAAATTTTACAAAGAATTTGCAAGGTTATTATTTAACAGTGTGATTTTTTAAAATATATTATATTTTTTAAAATCTATTGCCCAAAATTAATAATTTCGATCTTATACGAAACACGTCTGATTTCTATTGGGCGTTAAACGCGTTAAATTGTTGAACGCGTTAATTTATTGAAGCAACTTCTTGAACTACTAAAATTTGCATAACGTTTGAGAAGTAAAACCAAAAAGCACACGTTGTTATATACGAAAATTTTGAGCAGTTAAGTGAGAGAAAGAGGAAAAGAGAGAGAGAGAGAGTAGGTAGTTTATAGGCAGGTGCTTCCGCTTGTCAAAAATGTCATTCAGGCGAAATGAGGTAAGATGTAGGACAAAAGCCTCACACAAACTCAACTAGCGACGAAAAATGGGACGCTTTTTCGGAAAAAGCTCTCCGTGTTGGAGTTGATGGAAGGTGCTTGCATGTAGTTAGTATGCTTTGAGGCACGATTTAATCCGACGTGGCCAAGGTATCCAAAAGTATCCTGAAATATTCAGTTAACGCTCGTAGCATCGTAATGGGAAAGAACTTTAGTTCCGAGAGCTTTTATAGCACCTGGCAACTTCGCTATACATCCCGACACAGTTTCACCCACCAGATTTCTTATTCCAATATCTACCTATCAATATTGATCTCGGACGCCATTATTAAACGCAACACAGACCACATCTGCTTGGAAAATATGAATTTAGTTTGCTGTCTCAATAGTAATTGGTAATATTTTATATGCGAGTCAGATGGATATAAAACCGAAATTTAATAGTAGCAACTTACGGGAAAACTTTGTCGATACTTTTGTCACGTTGTCACAATATTTATCGTTTTCCTTCAACCATAACTTGTTTCTAATATTGTTCCTGTCATCGTGTAACGTATGCAACAATAACGCCATATATTTGATTTCGACGGAAATCAAATTTTTCATTCGATTCGCATTGCGCTTGGATTTTCTCGAATGTATTTTTGCGCTTTTATCGTCTTTCTCACACACGTTGACTTTGCGCAACCGTTATTACGCCAATGTGCGTGAACGTCACGCTTAAACGATGTAGAACTTCCAGTCGAATGGGATCAGCGACGGATCTAGTCGGTGCGTATATATACAGCTATAACGGAATTTTGGTGTGAAAAGTTCGATCGTTTACTACGCGACAATACTGTTTTATCTCTCTCTCACCTTTTTTTCGCGTTCTACGCTAAAGCTGCGCGAGAGGAACGTAGAGATTTTGATTGATTTGCCCAATAAAACGGTTGAAATGTTATTTTTGATAAAACAAGAATATCGCGATGTTCACCAATTTGTTTGCCAATTTTGTTACGACGACAGATCTATGCGTAACACAATTAATTTTTATTCGAAGTAATCTATCAAAAACAAAAAAAAAACTACAAATACATTTCGCGTACAACATCGGCATCTTGAATTCTCTTGCGAAATTTGTGGGTAACATCGAATCGATCCCGTCATTCGCACCGTGAACATCGACGCTGTTTTATTTATTCCGCGCCCCAAATCGCGCTGGGGTTACGGTTCGTTTAGTCGCTCCTTAGTTTCGTATTTTCGCGACGCGAAATGGAGAATTGAATTGGCCGACGAGAGTCATCACGAGTAAAGTCGACGAAGAAAGGGGTGGCGACCGTAGACACCGTATATACCGCTTGGTCGGATTGAAAGCGACGCGGTTTTAGGACTTGCGGAACAAGGGCAGGCCGCAACTAACTGGACGAGTTCCCGAGTCGCCGAGGCTGCCCTCGGTTGCTTGTAACGGACTCACTGTTTACACAGATAAGAGTAATTAATGTCTTCTCGGCTCCGACTTCCCAAACGGGCGGAGCGCCTTTTACCAACTGTGAACGACACACACACACACACGCGCACGCACACACAGTAGAATAGAGAGAATTTCCATTATTGAAGCGAGATACACGAAATGCTTGACATAGAATTGAGTAATATTTCACGAGGACTTGTTTTGAGTGAAAATGTTTCTATTATCAGAATGAGACAAACAGAAAAGAGCGCGGGCACTAATTAAAGCAAAAAGCATATCTCCAGTAAAGCGAAATAGATCCGGCTCTCTTTTCTCATATCTTTAATATTCAAATCATTATTGATGCAATCTCTGTGTTCGCGTATATACGAAGACAAACCTGTCCACGGCAAAATCACATCAGCGGTATTTCGGGAAACCAACGTGACGTGAACCGTGGTTGATTCCGCCAGACTGGAAGACCACGTTCGCAGCGCGGCGGGTTAACGTTGTTTAAAGGGGGCTAAAACATTTGCGGTATCATACAAGGGATTAAAGTTACGATTTTATGGTGTCCCGCAAAGCTAATTACATCCTGAACGGATTAACGTTGTACAACTGTGAGTCTCAAAGATAACACCGAATCAAATTTAATTGCTGCTTCCTTTATCGCGCGGAATTTCGTTACCAATGTTTATTTTCACTTCTTTTTATAAATATTCTAAGCGTTTTTTATTTAAATACATTTAACAGATACGATATGTTATAAATACGCGTATATATAAATGGTTTTGAAAATGTATTTAAAACCGAGATGTACTTAAAACTAAGAGAAAAATCATTATCTGTAATATCAGATTAACACGTTTGCCATTACGATCTGGTTGGAAAAACCTACCCTACCATTAAATCAATTATTCAGATCATCTACCATTTAATCAATTATTTTAGATAGCAACAGCAAGGTTCAGAACTAACTTCATTTTTTTATATAACCATAAAACGGCAAATTCACGGATGTCATATACAAACCGGCGTGTCACATTTATGTGACGCGTGGTAGCGAACGTGTTAATCAAATATGAATTGTAACATTTGTCCAAAAATTTATATATCATAAAATATTAAGTTTTTTTTCATACGCTAATAATAAGCTGCTGCGAAATAAAGAAGGCAAAGGTCGATAATTTACGCAAGTTTTATTTTTCCGTTTCTTTCACGTATAGAAAGTCTCATAGAAAGTCTCGAGATTTTCTGGTAACGTCTTTTACGGTGACTTTTACGGCTGAGCAGTAGATACGTATGTTATCCTGCGGGAAACTCCAATCTACCGAGATTCCGGTAACTCACTTGACGTTGGACCGTGACCGATCCTACCGGGAAACGCAAAACCGCGCTTGTCACGCGACGCTAAATGTTACTCAAACAAGCAAGGCGCCCATTCGCAATTTGCCGTAAAGGATTAACGTTCTCTTCTGTATAGTGACCCGTATAGTTTGACCCTTGTTAACCTTTGACATATAAATGTTTGATCCCACGACATTGTGTTCATTAATTTACGAATTATTTGAATTACATCCATGAAAGAATGTAGAAATGTTTCTACATTCTTTTATTATTATTATTATTATTTGTACATGAATTCTCTAAGCATTCAATATATTCAATTATTCCTGCCGCGTTAATCAGTGCTGCTATCAAATTGCATTTCTGTTTGTGAAAAATAGCTATAAAAAAAAAAATAGAGAAACATGCGGTTGACGAATTTAAAAGCAAACCATTTTTACCGGCAAATAACAATATAATCTCGCTGCGTAAAATCGAATTTGACAGCGATGAAATTAGTCGGGGAGGTGGCAGAAAATTTAGGTAACCACTTCCGCGTATAAGCCAATAGGCAATACGTGCGTGAACCGCGCGCGCGGAGTCAACCTCTCGCGCCTCTCTCACACATTGTCATCGTTTATTCACGATGCGCGGAGAACCGCGCTAATGGTCTAACGAGCGGGACGTTTGGCGCGGATATTGTTTTCATTCCGTTGCATTTGTATGCAGCTAAAATAACGAACACAAAAATAATGGTGATGAGAGAGAGAGAGAGAATATCAGTGTTATCGAGCAAGCATTTGTATTAAAATTTCGATATGCTTGACAAATTATATCAGCGATATATGTTACAAGAGTTTCACGCGCACGGTGTACGTCACTACGCATCAAAAACAAACGAAAACAAAAATGTAAAAAAATAACAATTACAAAGATCTTTATTGTATTACACGTACGCGTAACATATTTTTATCTGATACTGCAAGGTCGTATGTTGTATCGAATAATGGCGCGCTTTCTTTGCGAGAGATGCGCTTTTACCTGTAAATTATACAGTTCCTATAAATTTGCTCGATGCGTTGAAAGCTCTTGATTGCACGAAAAGGTTATGTTTATGGAACACTTAAATACCTTAGTTACCGTAAGCGGAACGTTTGCGTGGCGTCCGACATAATGTGTAATATATCTGCACTTGGTATCTCATAACAGCATTTAGTAATGCGAGAACGGTGGGGAAATCCTCTCGACGCCAGTCAAGAGATATTAAATGGATATACATACACTCGCGGCCAGTCAATTTCAATTTTAGCACTTTAGTTTCCCTCGTGAGTAACTCTCGCGCGCTATATTTTGTTCCATTAAAGATTTCAACATTCAAATACAAGATATACGGCGCGAAATCACAGTCGGTGTATTTCGAGTCGGAAAAACGACAGAACGAAAGTTTATAACAAATTTACGTATGCAAGAGAAATACGCCAATCACGTAGTTAGTATACGCTCTAATATATCCGTCGGTGACAATTTTTGTTATGACAGTTTGTAATTAAAATTTCCAGTAAAAAAAAAAACTAACGTAAGTTTAACATTTTCACATATTCTCTCTCTCTCTCTCTCTCTTGGAGATAGTAAAAAATCTGTGTACCAGCGTGTTGTATACGACATGTTCTTTCTGATCGATAATTCGAGTGAACAGTTTCAAGAGATTACGTGGCATTACGTAATTGATGGGTATCAAATCCATTGACTGAGAGAGTAGGTTACGCCTATGGGCCGAAATGTCATGATGTGCATGTTTCGCGAGTAAAAGAGGATCAACATCACGGACTGATCCTGGCTTACGCGATTCAGTCGATCGAATGCGAAAGACGACGATACGCTCGTTAACTGTTTAAAAGGACTTTCGCACATAGCGTACAACGTGTACAACTTTTCGATATTTCTTGGAGTTAAAGTGTAATGTACACTTTTGTGTATGTGTGTGTGTGTGTGTGTGTGTATGTGTGTGTGCGTGCACAAGAGCGATATCTTAAATCCACCGTGCTAAAAGTTTTATCGGCGCGTAATTACACGTAAATATTTTTACGATTTATCTCGAGTAAAGCACAATTTTCACATTTTCGTTAATTAGGCAGATTGAAATAATTACTTTGTTTATCTCGTTAATTAATTTAGTGGAAAATAGCGTTTGCACGAAATGGAACACGTGATAACGTGCTGTTTAAACGTGTTTTTCGAGGTATAAATTCTATGTCCATTATATATAAGGTAACTCCGGGTATGTTTGCTCCGTGTCGGGTTTTACTCCGCGTAGGTCAGAAAAAAATAGAAGGAGTGAAGATAATTTGCGCGCAACCACTTTGTTACATGCCTTTATGTTACATTTGTATTATGTTGTTGCGCGATTTCAGCTTTTTATTGTTAATGCAACTAACGAAATTGTCAACCGTTAGTTGTCAGATTTGTCAGCGCGATAATTTAATCTTTTACTGCGAAATAGATATATATCCTCACGTCTGATTTAATAAAAATATAAATGAAGAAAAATACAAAAATTTCTGCTTAGTTAGCAGATGTGCACACCAACTACATAATTTATTTAAAGTACCAACACAAAAATGCATTGGAACTTCCACGCAGTACTTTCGGCCGCCTTGATATTTTCCCACTTTCAAAACTTTTGTGTTTTTACTTTTGTTTGTGTGAGAAAGCACGAAGGCGGAGTTCGACCTAAGCACTTTCCGAGCTTATCGTGATATTATGCTCTTATTAATGTCGTGACAAATGTATGCATTATTTAGTAAATAAATGCATTTATTAAACATAGTAACATTTTTTGTATTTAAATTGATACTTTTGCTAAAATCGTATGTAAATGCACATATTAAGTGTGAATATGTACTAAATTTTACGCTTTTACTATTTTAATGTCAGATAAGAGATGAGCGAAAAAGGAAGTAAATATAAAATTTTCGCGCAAAAATTTCATTCATCCTCGATTTATCTTCCTCCGGCTAAGATAAACTGATTTATTAAACGATTTAAACGGTCCGCAAACGGAAAGAGTGATTGACGTGTACTCGTGTAGAAAATTCATCGAACTACGCGCAAATCCCTCGCGAAAACTTTACTTATCGTAAAGATATTTGTCGTTAGGTGTGATAAAAACACAGAATCAGTGTCGATCTTGATAGCTCGGTTCGTTCGTTATTGAAAAAGTCGTACTTATATGGTACGTGATATCGGAGCGTGTTACGATAGAGCTTTCGTTTAAATGAGGCTTATGCGCTATATATATTACGCTTTTAGCTTATATTACTGGCGCACGCAGTATTAAGCCGAAAGGCTTGCATGCTGCCTGCGCGTACGTGCATCGAGTAATTGCAATTACTAAAATAATAGGCAAGCTCGAGCGGAAACGAGTAGAGTACGATGGAGAGATTCAAGGTAAGGATCGAAAGACGGTCAATGAAAGAGAATGATGGGGTGAATGTAATAACCGCAATTTTTCGCGGTACCTGCTCTCCCCCGTATATAATCCACTTTGTAATTACGACCTAAGAAACTTCAAGTTTACGAGAAGACCGTAAAAAAAAAAAAAAAAAAAAAAAAAAAAACAATTAATTGCATGTTTAAAGATGGATCAATTTGTGTGTGTCATCGTGAAATTGAAACAACTTTCGCGATACACGTTTTCTCTTTCTTCGCCGTTCTCCTCGAAGCTTACGGACAGTAATGAGCTTTACGGACAATAGAGAGACCGCTACATCGCTCTTCCGACTCTTCTCATTTTCCAAATGAGCTTAAGACCGTCGGTGACAGAGTTGTGAATCAAACACAACGGAAATCTCTAGCAAATTTGTAAATAAAAATATATGTATATGTATCGAGGTAAAAATTAAATATATATGCTGGCATGCGAGATAGATACTAGACTTTATTTTGTGAGCGCGCGCGCGCGCTCTCGTGTGTGTGTTTGGTAATTGAAATTAAAATTCTCTCTGTGCGCAACATTCCGGTGCTTCTGTCGTCGCGAAATTTATAGTAAGCCGGGCGTTGTATTTCGAGGCAAATGGACAGAAAATATTCCAAGTGCCTACGGTTGCGCCTAAGTTGACCCTTTCCCTTCTCTCCCTTCCATCTCCAGGCAAACGTGCAAACGACCGTGAGAGCGGCTCGGTTGAACCCCCCCGAGGTTGAAAGCCAAGGAGTGCAAAACGCAACGCCGTTCGTTCGTTCGTTCGGCCCACAGGTATTGTTGGGACGCGCACTCGACACCCGGAACGCACGACGTCGGGCGTTATGCAACTGACTGCCAGGCAACGCGCCGGTGTGCAGCCGTTGGCTTCATAAAGCAGCTTTATCTAGATCGCCTCTGGAGTTACGGGGCTGAAAGTACGGGCTATTAACTCGCAAAGCGGCGCGCGGGAGTGCCGCCACTGTGTGTTGAAGCGAAATGCCGGTGCTTCTGACAACCGGCTGAGAAATGTTTATTCTCCTGCCCCGCCTATATCAGGGGGCTTCCCAATGTCGCTGATAATTATTTAGACAATATCGCTTCTCGCACTCTCATTTTAGCGCGGGCAAAACACATAGGATATATATATATATATACATATATATCGTGCCGCATGACGTAAATTCACATTTATGCGGAGTACACCCCCGCGCGTATATCTCTTCGTTTATTTTCAAGTCGTACACACATCATATATCTCGTTGAATATTACCAATGAAATTACGCGGTTGCGCTCCGGAGACGCGCGCACTTGTTGGAGAATACCAAGACTAATGATGCGACGACGTAGTAAACATATACACGTAACGTGCTCACGGCTATTTACAGTATTTCAGGACGATGCTATTCAAGTACACCGGATCTCCCTTCGGGGGTTAAACGCTGTCGCGGAATAACTAATCTCAAGCCGAACCGCAAAGACGAATGACGAATTCGTCGTGGAAATAATAAGAGAATCGAGACAAATCGAGAAACGAGGAATTCGGGCGTTCGATGTTTGTCACGGCGTGAAACCATGGAATGAGGTGGACGAACGGACACATCGGACATGAATCCGTCCAGGAGACGAGATACGCCCGAGACGAGAGACCGTTGTACGCGAGTGATCCAATTTCCAATCCCATTGCAGGATAAACAAGGTATGAAGCCACGCGATACCAATAACACGGATCGTATACTCTTTTGCTCGCTTCGCCGTAACTTCTTACGACACGTTACGGATCTGCGGCGCGTCGGGATATTGCTCCCATTTCCGAACAGTGAGCGTTTTTATACGCGGAAAAATAAACAAAATCGAGCGTGCACTTGTGTTTGTTTGTTGCGCGCGAAATTCAGAGCTTAATTGAAGACAGTCAAATGCAATCGTTGCCTTTGATCGAGCAATTTACGCGCGATCAAGTGTACAAGGTAAATATCTCTGGTATATTCGCATATTATTTGATATTATATTTCAGTCGGTGCTCCTTACAACACCTGTCGAGCCGTAGAATGCAAGCGACGTTATCCTGTGTAAGTGTGTGTGTGTTGTTGTGTGTGTATGTACATATATAAAGCTTCGTCTTGCTCACCTTCTAATGGAATTGGAAATTGGATCACTTGGTACAACCTCCTCTTACGTATCTCAGTTTCTTAGATGGATCTTGTCGAGATATCGTTCGGACACTGTATCGCGCGCTGACGAAATTGTGCTTCATTCGTGTTCACTCACGTCAAGTGAGTTTCGCAACTGTCATGCTGTTGATCGTGTATATACGGGAGACGAGACGAGCAATGTATGTGTGCAATAAAAGAGATACCATTTATATAATAGTTTAAAAACTCACAAATCACAGCATTGCGCTCTTTGTCGTTTAAAGAGATGCTGGATTTAATGAGATCTGGATCTCGTGTATTTTTTTTGAGATGAAGCTACGTTTAATATAGTTGAGCGATTTATAATAAATCCATATCATTGTTCTTTCGCTAACGTGTGACCGTTTCATCGGTGCAACAAAATTGAAAAACAAAGCAATTTTTCGCGGTCGCTAAACACACTTAAATTGAAACATTCGAGGATGTGTGCGCAGAGCTGTCTCTCCCTCCCTCCCTCTCTCTCTCTCTCTCTCTCTCGGCGCTTTGTATACGTTGCAAAAGAGGAATTGAAATTGAAGCGAAATACTCGCAAACACAATACTGCGTCGTGTTTCTCCGCTCTTTGAAAACATCTCATTGACAATTCGATCAAACCGGTGAATTGATATTAGAAAATACGCGTTTCAAATATACAAGTAATTATTTGTTGTCTTTGTTGCGCTCTGTGTGTGTGTGTGTTCCCTTATCAAACATGGTCAAAGAGACAGACGTTTTCTTTCACTTAGAAAAAACAAGAATAAGCGATATGTAATACGTATCGTTATAGTTCTCGCTATCTTTCGCAAATATTAATTCTGTGAGAAGCTTATACAAATGATTACAACACGAGATCATAGTCAGGTACATGTATTAGTTGGCAAAGAGATCCCGTAATAGATAGATAGGATAGATAGAATGAGATAGTTTGGGGGGAGAGTGACGGTTGAATGTATCCTTCGGCAACTCAACATGACGCGCGGAAATTCAAGGAACCTCTCGAGCACTCGATCGAGATCGCTTTCGTATATACAAGCAAATTGTGTATGTAGGAACAAAGTCGGGAACAGTTTCCGTTTGTACATGTACACACATATACAAACATATATGTTCATCTACAAGTATACGAATAACGAGGTAGTATGTATACATAGTGTGTATTTACATGTGAGTATATATGTATTTATATATATATATATATATACACACATCAGATTGTATATACGTATTCATACGAGAGCGTGGACGAATCACGAACGCTACCATTAGGATTTTAGCCGAGACGAAGGCGACATTAAATAAGGCGTTTCCGCAGCGAGTTGCCGCGTTGCCAGTAACTTTCAAGTAGATAAGCTCTACCTCTCTGTCTGTCCTTCTCTCTCTTTTTCTCTCTTGCTCTCTTTCTCTCTTTCTCCTTCTTCTTCTTTCCCCGTCTCTTTTCTCTCAAGAAGATCCACTGCTCGGTGTAATCAGCAGAGTTTAATCCATCATTTTTTTCTTCAGTCGGTCCATATTATACGATTACTACTTGGATTTTCGCCCACTTTGCGGCAATTTTTTAAATTAGAGAAGTAATAACTTTTTAGAGCACTTCAAGTGTGAAGGAAAAATTTAAATGCTTTAGCAAACTTTACTCGATTTTTATTTGTTTGTTGTTAAAGTGATTTTTATTTTATTTTTTTTTTAAATATAAATACAAGTTTGAATGTATGTTTTGAACGACTATATAGAATATTTTTGTACAGGGAGAGAGAGGATTACTCTCTGTATATCGGGTAGATATTTCTTGTTCGTGAGACTAATTATTATTGGGAGTATACGAAAGTAGCTAATGCATTTTCATTAGTCCGAACAATTTCGCGCATTAGCGAATGATAATCCGCTTTATGTCAAATTTGTCTCACATCGATAACAAGTGCGAAACAAAGTTTCATTATATACTCTCTCTCTCTCTCTCTCTCTCCCTCTGTCTTTGTCTCTGTCTTTCTCGTACGCGATATAAGCAAATGTGTTAATCTTCTTATCGTCGGCGTTCAGCTGATGCTGCTGTATATCGAGTGGAATATAAGTGCGCGTGACATATTTCGTTGAGCTCGTACCTTAGCAAATACGACATTAGCCGAATAAACCGTTCTAGGACTTAATATCGCGCGCCGATATCGAAGAGAATAAAGCCCGAGAGTTGCCGTTGTCGTCGTTGAAATGTCGTTAGTGACTGTGTGTGCTTCGCTTTACCCTGACTTGAAATCGTCGATACGGTAAGAATGCAGAATTTTATCAATCGATCGCTCTGCGACATTTTCGTTCGCGAACGTGGGCGTCGCACTTATCGCAGATACTCGCTACTGAGTATCTACAATCACAGGCAACAGAAACGCACACACGTGTGTACGTTTTCCTTTTAAACGCGGCAAATAAAATACATGAAGTGATAACACATTTTTTTTAATCAATATTTAGTCGATTTGCTTTAATGATTATACATCGGAATTGTCGTACATATGTATGCGCGTATACTGTTTATTTTCGAGGAATTGAACGAATCTGACTTTGCATATTCAGATTGCGTATCTATAGAATACTGTAATGTCATTTTTTTTGTATTTATATTCTTCAATATCCGGCATTAGCAGTTCGCGCGAAATCCCTTCTTGAGATACGAACGGAGTTTCTCCGGTTTTCTGTCGTTTCTGAGTGGCACTTCAGCGTCGGCGGAGTTATAAAGTTACGAGTTCGCAAAGAAGCAAAAAAGATTCCGAGAATCGAACATTAAAGTTGAATTAAATAAAAAATTCGTTAGATATGTTCGATGTGATGAATTCAACGAGAAATACAAATCGGCAGAAATGCATGCAAAAAAATATGTATGTATGTATGTATGTATTATGATTTATTTTAAGTTAAACTTCTCTCTCAAACATTGCACGTATTAAGGCATCTGGATATTCCGTTACAGCTATATTGAACTGTGACGTCGGATGCAAAAATTCATACGAATTTTTGTCATGCAGTTTGCATCGAAATAAACTAGTTTTTTTTTTACATGCCGTACTCACTGGTGCTCGTAAGCATAAATTGATAAAATTCATTAAAACTTTTCTGTTTTTATATTATGCTGTAATGAATGTGCGTATAATTCAATTTATGCGCTTCAGCAAAAATAGATTTCATGACAATCGACTGAAATTTACAGATATTTTATAAATATTAGATTTACTAATTTATAAACAAAAAAGTAGTTTTTGAATGTGAATAAAGCTCGATCTATTAGAGCATTGTTTGAATCAAAGAAATAGGATTGTCTTGTATATAACATAGATCTATGCCGATCCTAATCCACTAATGTTTCTATTTTTTAAATCGCATAATTAGAAAGAAACGATAACTTCATAGAAATTTTTGTGAGTCTTCACAATTGCAACGTAAAAAGCCCATAAAGTTTTCAACACAAAGTATTAGCAAACACTTTGTGCACCATTTGTTTTATAAATAAAGTAGATATTAGCCAGAGATAGGAGCTCATCATTACGGACGGTACTTAGCGCCGCGTCGACAAATCTCTCTTATGCGAAATGTATTCTTTTACTTTCTATCCAGGGAGTGGAATAATATTTATAAAGTACTTGTGGTCCGAGTTTCTCGTGGAGTTTGAACTTCTCACCTGAGATTTCCACTGCTACTTACGTGCTTCTTCGGAATCTTTAAACATGCATCGAGTTCGCGGAGTCGTATAATTATAATTTATGGTATTATATCTACATAATTATTTCTCTCTCTCTCTCTCTCGCTCTTTTTTTTTAAAAACAGCCATTTTATAAATGACAAGCAAGTAACTTTACTAAAATGTTTTTAAAAAATACGACACTAACGCAACAATTTATACTAACGCTGACATCCTAACGCTCGCGTAAATAAAACAACGTTACATTTTCATTAACGTGAAATATTTGTTTAAGTATACACGCTTTGTTCAAAACTTTTGTAATATTAATATGTAAGTACAGCTTGTTGCCAGTAATTAAAACTTGCATTTCCACCTATTTATGTAATTAAGCAACTTTATTTTTTAATAAAAGTTTTTAGCTTGTTACTGTGTCACACATAGTAAGATATATCACATGCATATAAGAAACATTATGCGTATGTATCTTACTTTTACACATTTTTTTAACTTTTAATTGAAAACATTTTTATAGAGACATTGTTCGTTAATATTATTATCATTTCTTCATTTTTTAGCGTGCAATTTATAAATCCTTAAGTAATGTACGAAACAAGTGTAAATAAATTACAAACAATTAATATCATGAATAATCAAGATGTAACGATCACAAGATTAATAAATAAATTAACAAAGCAACATATATATTATAATTAAAATATGAAAACAAGAGAAATGAAAATATAAATCGAAGTAAAACGCGCGCACGCGCGCGATTAAATTGCGCGCATCTAGTGTGCATATATAACACCTGTCAAACGCTATACGAATAGTTATAGCTACAGGTTGTTACAATATTTTGTGGAGCTGAACCTTATTGCTATCCTGGACACGTTGAACGTCTTTCACGATGGATGATCGCGGACTTCAGCTCTCAAACTCTTATTGACACGTACTGTGATGCACGTGTCGATAGAAGATCGAGAAAACGGAAAGGATATGTGTGTATATAATATATACATATGTATATATGTACATATATATGTATGTATTCTCAATAGACTAACCTTCTTTTGTCTTATCTTTAGCTTCTGTCTACGCGATTTTGTTTTTTTTTAAACTGCTAAATAATGCCATATCTTTAAAGTCGCGACTGTATTTTTACTCGTGTAATCTGAAAATTAAATGCACATTTTTCCGAAATTCTTGGTACGTTTATACTGAATCTGTACGCCAACACACTGTGCATGTAAAATTAAAATTTATTCCTTATTATAAATTTCTTTTTTACAACGGTGAGAAACATTCCTAAAGTAGCTCTTTTCCAATTCTCTTAAGAGAGTTTTTCCATCTCTCCTCATCGCAAAACAGAAATTTATGAAAAAAAAAGCTGAATTTTAATTTCACAATTTTTACAATTCTGAGAGTAGCTCTCTTCCAATTGATTCAAGAATTTTTTTTATCTCTTGCGTATATAATAAAAATTCCACCGTTGTACATATATGTATTTATATGAAAATTATACACATCGCGCAGTGGAAGTTTATTTATTGTTCGCGCGCACGCAATGTAATTAAACTTCGCTCGTGTATCTGTTTCAATTCGCATCAATGCACAAAGATTAATCTAATTCTTGTGGAGATAATTCCCAAAATTGTATCTTCGTGCACGAATAGCTCAATGCGCGATCTGATTCGTTTATCGATACAAATAAATAATCATCATTTTCCCATGTAGAGACACATGGTTGACATTATATTAGCATATACTCGCTGTCATTATATCATGACGCAGTTGTCAGTTTATACGCGTGGTCATTTCAAGAATGCAATTGGAAGCATTCGATATTAGCGTTGATACATCTGACTCGAATCAATGAGTTTCCCGCCTGAATAAATATCAAATCAAATTCTTGTCAAATACATTTGGTCGAATTACTTTTGTAAGTCATAATTATGATATTTAATACATGTTAATTGAATTGTGACATTTTATCGAAAGTTGTAAAGAACACATATATATATTTTGTTTTGTAATTGAGCCAACATATATAGAAGATTAATAGCGGTGCAGCGACTCTATCTATCTATCTATCTATCTATCTATCTATCTATCTATCTATCTATCTATCTATCTATCTATCTATCTATCTATCTATCTATCTATTTATCTATCTACTTATCTATCTATATCTTTATCTTTCTTTCTGTCACAAATTAAGATTAAAAAAAAACAAAAAACTATCGTAACTGCAAAGTTGTATCGTAAAAAAGATAGTCTGCGTGTCACAACGCAAGATTGAGCGAAACAAAGAAAAGCACGAGAGAGAAGAAAGGAAAGAGAGAGGGAAGGAGAACCGTAGAAGAGAGAAAGGATCGCGTTAGAAGAGGAGCGAAGGAAAGCACGGAGACTGCGTGAGAGCGGGAAATGTAGAGTGCAGGGGTGAGGCAGAGAAGCGATGGAACGAGGTTGGCGAAGAGGGAGGCACCGACAGAGATAGAGAACGAGGGTTGGTTTGCCGAGCTCAGTTACGCCGCGCCCCTTGCGATGAGCGTTACACTACACGAGTGAAAACGCAGTGATCTTCTTTACGGAAACGATCATTTGTTCATTGGGAAAAAGTTTCCACTTCTTCGGTCCCTTTTCTCCCGTTACGTGGTGGTGCGAACAACGCGGTGGCAACTGTTCGCATTTAAAGGGCTACGGAAAAACAACGTTGCTTCGCTGAGAGAACAGATAGCACGTCGAGAGAGTACACGTGTTTATACAATTAAAAGGATTACTACTTGACTTTGTTGACACTTACTGGCGTCATTGTTCTCCAAATAAAAAAAAAAAAAAAAAAAAAAAAAAAAAAATAGCAATGTCAAATAATCATGCGAGACTGATTATTTAGCGTAAGGGAAAAAACCGAGAAGAGTGTTGCAAGATTGACAGGAAAAAAGGTGCGTTATATTTAAACGAAATTTCGTTCAAATTCGTGCGAAAGAATGTGTTCGCGAATTACATTTGTTTTTCGAGTCTGTGTAACGAACAATGCATAGTTTTTGATTAACAAAGAGCAATCGAGTGTGATGGCTGTATTAGTTCGCTCAAAAGACATGGTCGTCGACAGAGAACGCCCACATAAATCAAACTAACTCGATCGTAAAATTGTGCGAAACGTTTTCGTTATTTGCAAGAAAAAAAGAACTTGAACTTTCGCCGCTCGAAGCCAATTTAAATTGCTTACAGCGAGCGAGTGGTTTCAACGATGTAGAGAAAGAAATGTGCTGCAGGCGGAGCTTTGTTTTTGATATATAAGATACTTTTTTTTTGCAATAAATACAAAAAAAAAGAAAGAAAGATGAGCATAATTGAGTGATCTCGTGATTCTACGTACGTAAGTTTTTCTTTCGCTGTAAAAAGACATGAGAAAAGATAATATAACTGAATCCCATCGCGATCTTTGTTGATCGTAATACGCGCGATTTGGATCGGACGAAAGGAAATCAAGAAGCGGTTCGGAACTTTGAGGCATATCCATGAGAGAGGTAAAACAGTTCATTTCATTTCAATATGCATGATTTTACGTTCGTTTGGCGATGGCTTTTGGAGCGACAAAATTAGTTTCTTGTTTCCTATGTGATTTTACGGGATAGATGGGATATATAGTTTTCTGTCTAAGAAAAAAAAAACCAATTACACAACGTGTCACACTGCAATTTGCCAAATCGTTTCGAAGAATGTCTATGAAGAAGCAAAAGACTCGAAGAACTTCTTGCGGAATTGAAAAAGAATGCAAACAAAAGAAGTATCAACTTTTCTATTAATTTACGTAACGAAAAGAATGTGCTAATTTGCGTTCCACCGTTCGCGTTGTTTCAAACGTAATGTAACATTAAAAAAACACGTACAATAAAATTGATTAAACCGCAAAACGTATATTGGAATCTTTTTACAAAATCGATTCTGCAGGGAAGAAATCAAGCGTTGTTCCGGCGTTCTATATTACACGCTGATATTTACGTATAAATTCGAGTTCATATCAGAGAGAGAAAAAGAGAGAAAGAGAAAGAGAGCGAGAGAGCAAGAGAGAGAGAGAGAGAGAGAGAGAAGGAGAGAGAAGTCAGCCAAAATCCGTGAATCTCGAAAAGCAGCGTTTTCGAGACAGTGAGGTATTCTCGGTGCCACCGGGAAATTATTACGAACAATCAATTTTAACGTCTCACACGCGAGCCAACAAGGTAATACGGACGGATGCGCAGGAAATCGAGGACGGAAACTTGAACAAGCTTTTAACCATCTGGACGGAAATGTCAGGAGCGCACAGACGGTCGAATCCGTTTTCCGCGACAGTTCGAACTTGCTAGATTTAGGCGACCGGTCGAACAAGTAGTAACGTTCGAGTTTTAAAAGTCAAGCGCGGCTCAAGTTTTCCACCAGTCAAACTGGCGGAAGAGAATTCGCTTTCCCACATGCGCGTGTGCGAGACAGTTGTGTATGTCTTCGCGCTATTGAAGCGTCTACAATTGTCTAGGTCAGGCTAAGACCGATAGGGGAACTTGAACTCGATCGCCGACTTTGTCCTCGATTGTCGATCTATATGCCTATATTAAATGTCTCATATTTCTTGGAAAGTCGCGTTACATATGTAAGCGAACGAGTATAAATAAATCCTAGTTTTTTTTTTCTACCCGATTTATTTTTCTAACATTTATTTATGTTATTATTTTTTAAGTTATATAATACATAAGAGAAACGATGTAAACATAATCTGAGAGCATGTTTTACTTAATGCGTCGATATCGATACGTGCGACTTGCTTGCGGTAGAAAGTGCGGAATTTCGTCCCGAACGAATGACCAGTAAATAGTCTCGATTGTAGACAAATTAAAATCGTTACACGCGAGCATTCTATCAATCGGTTTTCGCTAGTTTTTTTCGGCGACAAGAGGAGATACCGTCATTCTGAAAATCCGACGAGCTTTCCGCTTTTTGTCAAAAGATTGAATGATTAATCGTGCGGTCCAATATCCTCTTGTGTCCTTTGACCTGTGTTCGTGTGTGCGTGTCTCGACAACCCTACGCAACATGCGGTTATTTTCGCGCGCACACGCGTCATCCGGCCGTGTACGTTTTAGCGAACGAGAATTCATCAATGTCTGCCCTTGCGAAGTGAGGCCTTTGTGAGTGATTAGCCGCGCGGCTAGACGTCCATCATTCTCTCACTCTCTCTCTCTCTCTTTCCCGTTTCTTACGCATCATCGCGTCTCAATAGTCCAATACTTCTAATAGCTTAATTAATGCTTCGATTTTTTATTTGATTATTAATAAGTTTTTCTTTTTTAATTAATAATTTGATTTGTTTATACTCGCAGTATTTGCTTCGCAAATCGTGCGCTCGATGCTGCTTCGCGCTGAATACTGACAAATAAATTATCCTTATATACACGTACGTGGATAAGCTCTTTTAAATTTAAAATCAACAACAAAATAAAAAAAGTTGAAAAAGCAGTACATTATCTTTCAGCTACGTCTTTCTGCACATTATTCGCTAAATTATTATGTCTTTCTCCCGACGCGTAACATCGTACGTATAAACCTCCGCTATGATTGATGCAATTTACAGCGTTAAGCGCATAGATTCACTCGACGCATCAACACTGACCTCGTTTAACCGGCTCGCCGTTTAATCCGCGTGAGATAGGTACGTACGATTAGACGATTTTGGCGGAAGCGGGGAACCATTCGGTATCCTGCGCGCTTATCCGCCCGCTCAACGGCCTCGTCCGCAACCTCTACGTTAGTCATGTAGGGGTCCGAATTCGAACTACGGATGGTCGGTGAGCTTATGAGCTTTTCGACGCGCGGATCAACGGAATCGGTGCTTACCGAACAAGAACGACATACCCCACGTCGTATATGTATAGCTATCGATCCATTCCCATATACCCTCTCAAATCGTCTCTCTCCCTCTTTCTCTCTCTCCGATCCTTGAATGAATATCGTCGTCTATAGACACATAAATTTTTGATATGAAGTTATATCGATGTATGTAATATCAGTAATTTTATCAGAATATTGTTCTCAGTAAAAAAATATATTGTTAAAAAAAATCTTCGATTATATTCCTGTATTTGCGCAAAATTGTCGAATTATTCACGTTCGTATTTACGTCAGAGCGCGATGTATCGTAACTCGAATAAAAGTCGATTTAATTTGCTCACTCGGTGCTTTTAACAAGACTCGCGAAGAGCGACGCAACACACGCACTAAATTACAATTAAAATTCAGTTCCGTTCACGGAATTCTCAGTTACTAGCAAGCAAAATGTTCGAAGAGGGTACACAAAACAATACACTTTAAATCATACAATATAAAGAATAGAAAATAACATGAACTTGTATGCATCGAAGGCTAATTACAATATGTGTATTATATATTGTTCGACTGACGTTCATTATGAGAAATGTATGTTATAGACACATAGTAGGTTAATCATATATCAGATAATAGACATCATGAAATACTGTACACACGCGGTGATCAAATATAGATGCAATTACCTACGTGCAATCGATCGAATATCCGTGCAGAACGGACATTGGTTTGAAATATATCGCAACACGAAAGGCGTGTAATACCGTTTCATTGTTGCACGCAAGTTAAAAGAAAGACAGGAAGAAAGAAACCACTATTATTTATTCCGAATAGTAATTTATAGTTTATTATCCGTCAACAATAGATAAAGGACCAGTACGAGTATACACAGGATGTTGGTGTATAAAAAAATGTAACTGAAAATGACAGTTCAAACGTTTTGACTTATAGATCGGATTTTTTAGTGAATAATTGAGTAAACTTAGAAAAATAAAAAAATTAATAGAAACTTATCAACACGTAAAATTATAAACTGCAATAAACGCTACGCAATAAATAAATAAAAAATCTTATCAAAAACAAAAAGTAGGTTGTACATCAACAATAGAATAAACACAATAGAATAATCACAATAGATAAAAATAGATATCTAGGTTATAAAAACTTAAAAATAAATAAATAAATAACATCTATAAAAAAACTATAAAAACAGAAGTCAAATAAAAATAAAACCCACTTGTCAAAAATATTAACAGAATCATATTCAAACTATTAGAAAGATAAGAACACAATATCTTTACAAATCTTGTTAATATACATATATGTATGTGTCTGTATTCGACATAATGTTAGTAGAGTTACTAGAGTTCTGTAATTTAATATGAAACGTTCACTGAAAAAATTCCGATCCTTGAATTGAAACGTCTGAATTGTATTTTTTCAATAAAACTATACTTTTTATACACCAACATCCTGTATGATGATTCGTATTGATCCTTTATCTGTTGTTGAAATTTTCACGAGCTCTCCTTCACTTATTTATTTATCATCCGTGTTATCGCTTCAAATCGAGAAATTGAGAATGTACGTATCGGTATCATAACGTTAAGAATTTTATACGGTGAGAAATAATGATTTTGCAACGAAAAGAGGAAGAAAGAAAGAGAGAGATCGTGTGATCCCGTGACAAATTTGTATATTGGACGCGCGCGAAAAATTGACTGAGCAGAACTTGAACGTTTTCATCTGAGAACACTCTGTGTAGCACGAAATGGCTTCTCGAAATTACTTTCTCACAGCGCAATTCAGAATATCGCCCACTTTTTTCTTAATACAATACAGTTTTGCATCTTTATGAAAGTTCAATCAGCTAACTGGATTACATACCACTGTTCGCGCGCGATTTTCGTCGATGATATTTTTCGCGATGAGCAGCATTTTTCCAAATCGTGTGACTTCGCTGTTACATAACGAAAATATAGATAAAACCGCATCGCACAGTCGTCGGGAAGCGCGTTGAGTTTAATCAATCATCGCGAGCAACAAAGTTGCTCTTTCACCAGTGAGAGAAAAATATCCTATAATATTTCGAAAACACCGTAAATTGGATTACGCACGTACATTAACACAAATATTCCAGGGCAATTTTTAACCCCGTGAGTCTTTCGTCGACGTTATGTGGACAAACGATGTAATTGTTAAATCCGTAATGGAATATTGCAAAAAATAGCAGAATTGCATTTCCCGTATTTTTACGCGTGCGTATGCGTGTGCATGTACATGTACATAAACCGGAATTTTCTACTACTTTCGCGTATCAAGTTTTTTTTTTTTATTTTTATTTTTTTCTCTCTTTCCCCCGCTGGATTCCACTTCCGTTCACCTACGTGTTTGCGACAGTGCTTATTTCTCTTGCGCGGCCCAATGGTACTCGTTGCGCAGGATGTTAATTTGCAAGCAATTCAGTACAAATCGTAGGGGGGAATGAGTTCTTTAAAAAAAGTAACAGAAAAATTCATTTTCCACGCTGTTTGTTCTGAACGCGTAGGGGGTCGGATTCCATCGCGCGACCGCTGTTTTCTCTATGCTCCCCATGTTACGAGAGTGGAATTGCGACGCTCCACGTTCTCGAATCGAGAATCGCACGGAGATCTCGAGGAAACGAGAACGACAAATGAATTTCAGCGTGATTCCAGCTTTGTAATCCCGTTTAAAAGATAATGAGAATAAAAATAAAATCTCTCTACGAAAATCGGTCTACTACCGCTAAGCTTGTTACAACTTTTAGTTTGACTTTAGCTTTAAGCTTACGTACGTTCGGTCATTATCTCTCCTCTATAATTTTCTAATTTTCGCACTAAGGAACGTTAGGTATTGTCACGAGAAACAGACATGTAATTAAGCAAAAAATAAATCGGATTACCAACCAGTTTTATAAAAATTACCTATTTCTGTTATTAATATTATATTATTTAATCGCGCGCGCATCTTGAAGTTAATTAACGTTAATTCCGTTTACCAAAGGAATTTTTTGTCGATCCATTTGAGGAGCGTTTAATTCGATTTAACGCATGTGCAACTACGAGCGTCACGTGAGCGCGCGAGCTGCTTCGCTGTAGAAATAGCAACGTATGCGATCGTAAGCGACAACTTATCGATACAAACTTGACTGGTGTCGTGTGAATATTGAATGACACACACAGCGTGCATACACGAAACGTAAATCAACACGGTGAATGTATTAATTACCCGCTTGCAACAGAAGCCCGTTCCCAGAATTTAACAGGTGCCTCGCTAGGCTGCGAGCGAATTGTTAACGTTACTTCTACCATTACAATGCAAACAATATAATTACGATATTATTCAAATTACTTAATTACAGGGTGAGAAAATATATTTTAAATTATAAATTATTATATTTTGTGGGAAATAAATTTGGAAACAATATTTTATATTTGCATATATATGTGTATGTACATATGTATAAACATATATATACTGCGGATATATATATATATGTTTATACGTATATATACTGCGGATTGTATAAAGAGTAGCCTCTTGTTTGCACAGTATTTGTAGAATTATTTATATAAGCAAAATACACACACATACATACGCATGCAGTAAAGTTGGCAACCGAAGGGTTTGAGAATATATAAACCACGCGAATCGAAGAGAGAAAAATATCCAACGTTTTTTTTTTTTTTTTTTACATTCATATTAAATTTGATAATAGATTTATGCATAACTACCTGTATATTTTGAACGTGTAGACTTTCGAGGAACTTTTCCAAACGCGCCACGTTTAGCATTCTTGCGTGTCTTTTACTTTTCCGATTTTTACGGCGGCACAAGCAGCTCTTCTCTCGCACGTTGAAAACATAACTCTTTTCGCGGTTAGAAATACGTGCCGCGCTAGAGAATGAAGCTTCGTACCACCCGCGGTGGTACAACACACGCGTAAATTCGCGTGTTCCGCCTTTCTCTTTCTTCCGTCTTGAAATAAAATTGCAAAGTGTTAACGTAAGATACCGCCGTGCCGGAGTTTCGTGAAAATTAACAGCATTTCCGAGAAATTGCGTGTGCATGAAAACAGAGTGACTGAGTGATGTATATTTGCATACAGCTTTTTTGTGTTTATCCGTGCTTGCATGACGCAGTTGTGAAAATTAGCGTGTTAAGAGAAAATATGCCACTGCTAAGAAAAACAAATTCATACGCGTACTTGAGCTCGTCAAATAACAAAATTGACCGTTGGTACATCTAAAAACCGGCAGAAATTTTTGTTATATACACACACACACACACACAATTTCGGGCAATTTATCACAACATTTGGAAAAAACAAAGTGCATCAAGTACGTTTTTAGGGAAGAGCGCGGCTAATTGGACAACTTTTTATTCAAACTATTATAAATCTTTTTACACAATTAGATAGACTAATGAGAATTGTTTGAAAAATTGTTTGAAAATATTTATCGAGCAAGAAGTAAGCACTTAAAAATCCTTAAATTTATTGCGTACGTAAGTAAACCTGTATGTTGAATAAAAACAGTCAGAGTGACCCAATGCATGTTGGGCTACTCCAATAAGTTGAGATAAAAGTAATTGTAATAAATTAATTGTAATTAATTTTAAAAAGCAATAGAATTAGGTACATCAAGCAAATCTTTGTCAAAGGTTTTATCTCTTATTTATAATAATCCGTACTACTTATAGGAAAATGTTTAAAGAATTAAAATAGAACTGAAAACTCAATGGCTTCTAAAAATTAAACATAAAATATACTGTGAAATTGTTAACAAAAAATATATGTAATAAAAAAAACCATAAAAAATAACTTATTAAAAACAGAAAGGCAGTCTCTGTTTTTTCGGTTAGAAATAATTGAACTTTGAAACACGTGGTTCAACTAGTCCCATATCAATGTTGGCTGAAATATTTTTTTATAACTAGAAACCCTTACAAATACAATAGTAACCTGAACATAAAGTTAAAAAAAAAAAAAAACAAATAATAACTTATGTTAAAAAAACTTCCCTAGGTTTTATTAATCATTTATAATTATCACGTAGGCTAAACAGAACAGACATCAAACAATTTTACTTTTGGTGCAGAAAAATAAAAAAACTGCTCGTCTGTTGACGGACGCAGATTGGCGTATGCAACAATCTCCGTCTCTGTCTGCGTTGTTTTTACGCAGGTATCAACATATCCATACGCGTTTCGGTTATTAAGATATTTGCAAGTCCAACCTGCCTCTATGCACAACTAGCATCGCTCTACTCTGAACATAAAACTGCTTTTTACCGCACACAATGTGTGCGCATTTATGCCATTTTGTGCGTTTCCGTTAGTAATCACGTAATATATAACAGACTACATTAGAAGCGCGCAGCGCTTCGAGACACGTAAAGAGACATTATCCTTACTGATGCTATCTTGATTAAAAGAAGATGACGCGGCGGAAATACTGGAATACAAACTTTAGTTTAACACAATTTGCAACATTGTCTTTGAACAGTTTTTAGTCATAATGAATGATAAACAAGTCAATCAAGAAGCCATTATCGTCAGATATGCTAATTACGGAAGCTGAAGCTGGCTCTAACACAGACATTCTCGTCTTAAGTTTCTGCCGACAACATCCACTGAATTGCTAATCGCAGGACCATCGGCGCAGCAGGAGTCTAACGAACTTTCGTGACGAATCTCGTTTCGACCGTGCTCGCATAATTTCGCCATTGAACACGGCCGAGAAACGGTACGCGCTGCATTCCACGTCTCCTCTATGTGGCATTTCCTTTCTCGAGCAACCTTGCCTCAACCCAGTTATCCGACCTTATCGCACACTTGCTCACCCTTTATCGTATCTTTCATCTCTCTCTTTCCATCCTCCTCTCTCTCTCTCTCTCTCTCTCCCTCTCTCTCTCTTTCTCTCTCACCCACTCACTCACTCAGTGCACCCTCTCGATCTCTTCTAGCGCGTCCGTGGCTCTCTTCGCAGACCGGAATACAAATTACCCGGTAGCGTGTCATCTAAGTAAAGCAGATAACGACAATTAGAACATCGTCTGTTCGGGGGTAAGAGCAACGCAGAGGTCAGAAACGTTTAATCTCTTTCTCACTTGCGAATGACACACAAGCGCGGATAAAATTTCGCGCGTTATTACACGCTTCTCATTATATTCGGTACAATGGCTCTTTCCGATGATTTATCTTGACGATTCCCAGTAACGGGAGATATACCGAAGAAACGAATACACGCGCGAATTCAAACATTTCGAGAAGAGTAAACTTATTCGTGAAAAGTCGTGCGAAAAGAGGTAAACAGCACGTTCCTCGTTTGCTATACTTTCTCTCGTCGCGGCAAATAGAATCACTCGAACATTTTCGATAATTTCTGAGCCGCGGTATTTATCCTACAATCTGTAACATCCGCCGTACATTTAGTTTTGTGAAAATGTTTGCAAACGTTTTCTTCTTGTTGCTTGTGTACAAAAACATTCAGTAATTGTTTGTTTCTCAGAGAAACGTGTATTTAAGAAAGCTGATACTTTTCAAATTCATACAAAATAATCATCGCAATTATTTTTTTTTTTTTTAAAGGAAAATCACGACTTTTATCACAGCAATGTAGGTATTCAAGAAACTCGGTTTACAAAAGAGAACGAAGAAGAAAATTGAGAATCATTTTACCGACGGCTTTTATTTCTCATTCGTTTATCGCGTTTCTCGCAAGGAACAACGGCTCAAATCTTTGCTCCAACGTAAGATCTAACGACGAATCTTATTTGAATTCAGACTGCCGTATATGTCGTAAGTTTGTCACGAAGTTATTCGCTAACACACTTGTTGTTGCATGCGGTTTGCTAGGTATTCTCGTAGATCTTCGGAATACAAATGGAGTGGGATACTGTATCGTCTCGGCGCCGAGATAGATAACGTCGATTAGAATATTATCCGTTCCTGCGCAGTTAAGACACTTCTGTCTTCAGTAATATATTATATGCATTGAAATATATAAAAACTAAACATACAGAACTGTGTGGCGCAAATCGGTAAGTTTAATCGCGCTGTCTTTCGTGTACGAACAATCTGCTGAAGAGCGCGGCAATAGAAAAAAGTCATACACTGTCGAAACGGAACGTACTAAGTTTCGAGAAAACGGATATTCGAGTCACGTGTGTAACCAAACATTTTCAATGGAGTCTACTCGAAAATTGAACGTTCACAGCATATAGAGACAGGTAGGAAACTTTTGCGGGCAAACTCTACGCGCAGAGAGAAAGAGAGAGAGAGGGGGGGAGGAAGAGAGTTTCGTCGATAGTTTTGATTTCGCGGACTCTTCGTGGTAACTACCTGGCAAACGCAGCGACACCGACTATGAACGAAACTTTGGAGGCGTCCGTGTCCTAACGTGTGCGATTTTTCGCTCTCTATATGTCATCGCCCCGCTCGACCGAGGCGAACGATCTTCTTCGAGTTGAGCGAATGCATATTGTGTAAAGTTAAGGCAAACTGTTAACAAGTTTTTCCAGTTATATAACGTTTTCCAATAAGTTTTCTATATTCTATTGCAGAGAGAGAGACAGAGAGAAAGTTTTTCTCAATGTTAGTTACTACTGTTAAAAGACTTTTAAAATCTATAGTTATATGTTCTATGAACATTTTCAATAACGCGATATTTAACCGAAAAAAAACAAAAAAAAAAAACAAAAGAAAGAAAGTGATTTCGCGTACAGATGTTCTTATCAGCGACTGTATCCGCGGACTGAACGGCGCGAATCGGAAGGAGACGAACGAATATCCGATAGTGTCAATTCAGCGATAGGAGGAGTCAGCTGTGAATTCATTCAATAGGATGCAGCGCATTGCACACTGGCTCGTTGTGCGCACCGGTGTGCATTCGGCTTCTGTGTACAGGTGCCGACGTAGCTGTTCGCCGAAACCAAATCGCTGAGCAAAGCGATACTATAGGGAGCGCGCGAGGGAGATTTTGGCGAAGGTGTATACATATATATCGATGCAACTTCATTGAGTGAATGCGTTTACTCGGACCCGAACATTAAGATCGAATAACACAATACGTAATATCGCGGCGAGTACTCACCGTTTGTGAGTCAAAAATCTATCCAGTAATAAAGGAATTATGAGAGATACAGGTGTACAAATAAGATGGCGCAAAATCTTTACAACGCGAACGATATAAAACAGTGCGACTTTTGCGAGCAGTACTTTTTTTTACTACTTTATAACACTTCTGTCTCTCCCTCTCCTTTCTCCACGATATTACGAGGTATCATTTTTATAGCACAATAAAAAAAAACCTTCAATTATTGCCGCAAGTTTCCAAATATCGTCCTGCGACTTATGCAAGCGCGATATGTACTCGATGCGCTCGACGAAGCGGAAAAATTTTTTGTCATTTTCTTCGTTTTCGCCGATTTTCTTACTCGCGCGGATATTTCGGTGAAGATGTTGCAATAACACATGGCACCACACGAACACATTTGCGTCTTGCGCAAAGTACAGTGTGCGGTTTCGCTAGCGAAAATTACGTAGCTGGATATAGAGCAAGATACCACATAGAGACAAGTCTCACGCACGTGTGTAATAAGCACGATGTGCATTATGCGGTCTCTAATACTAGGAACACTGTGGACAACGCACATACATTCTTTCCACAAAATATATGTTTATGTGTGAGTGCGCGCGCAAGCGCGACGCGTTATACAATTTGCGCATAGCCTGCAGTGCTAAACAATGCAGAAACGAGATTTTGCACTGTCCGCATATTAATATCTAATTGTTCTTACAAACAGACAGCTGAACTGTGCGGACAGGTTTTTTTCTCCAACGCGAAACGTTTTTGTCGCAAAATACAATTGTATTGTTCTTTTATCTGGTCTCACAAATCGTATCGAATAATAACGCAGGGAACTATTATAGCAGATAATACAAAAAATCGTCGTTACATAAATGTACTACGCCGCAATTTGCAGCGCGCGCGAATTGTAACTGAAACCACGATTACAAGTAGCCTTTCTCTAATTGGATTAAACATGGAAACGCCTCAAGTAGTAGGCGATTACAGAATAATCGACGCCATCGAAGTATCCTTTTATTAGATTAGGCGTTAAACAGCGTTAAATTGGAATTTCCAACGAATTTATCGTATTACGAGTGTTGCATTACGGAATAAATTTATTCGATAAATAAAACAAATATTATTGCACGGTAGCTGTGAGAGCGGTTGTTTTTATTTTATTAAGAGTGATTTTTATTTCTTTTTGATAAAATGCATTTTTTATATGTTTAAATTTCTGTGTTGTTTTATTTTTATACACGTGTTTTTTCTAAAACTTTGTAAATTTATTTCACATAAGCGATAATCACTCGAGAATAACGGAATGTTGAACAGTTTGAAGTACTCTATTAAAAATTAATTTATATTCGTACTCTAAAAAAAATTAATTCGCGCAATTGCGTTTGATGCAGCAGCACAAATGTATCTAATCGAAAATCTACTCGCTTAGGATGCATTAATTTCCGATTGGTTTCCGTATGTGCAGATGGGAATACGACATGATGCTATTGAGTTCGCACACTCAACTCTCTCTTCTCTCAACCACTCCTCTCAACAGCTATTATGTACGCGTTCTGTTCTCTCACCCTCGATCCGTTTTTGTTGCCTGTTAAGTGACTGGACGTTAACGCGATTAATTTAACTTCATTGACTATAAATGTCTTTGAAGAAAACCTTTGCATTGCAGCTGCAACAACGCAACTTTACTGTTGCATTTTAGCTTGTTTTATCCAAGTTTTAGATAATTTCTTGCATTGCGTCGAAATTAGGTATTAAAAGCGAGATATTTAAAGCGAGATATTAGCGCTTGAATAAAATGTATACTCTGTGCAATTACGTGATATTACGCGGAATTTCTTCTTATCCTTATTTGCCATACTATTGAGAGAAATGGATTACTTCTATTTGTGCTTTGATCAATTTTTTTTTAACTGGTTTTTTTACAGTTGCAATAATTATGTCGAAAGAGAGAGAATAAAGTTAAAAGCTTTCATAAGAGATGTTGATAATTTCTTGTGTAATTCTCTTTCTCTCTCTCTCTTTCTCACCGTTGTTAATTTTGCACTTCATTAATTCGTTAAAATACGCGCCATATATACGAACGTACGTACATCTGGCAGACTGATATCCATGCAATTTGTGCAAACTTCTTGAATACGTAAACGTATGTCGCGTCACGTTTATGAGCATATAATCTTATGATATCTATCACACATTTAGAGTGAGAAAGAGATAGAGAGAGAAACAGAGAATTGGTATCGATTCAATATAGTAGCGATTGGTCATGAATGTTGTCACATTTAATCCAGAGACACGGCTGTATTCCAATCTCTCGCATCAAGTTTACGCTTGACGAAGCCGCGTTCTGCAGTATCAATCTAATCGCGAGCTCCGCTAATTGCGCGTTTAACGTGTTTAAACATTAATTTATCATTCACTCTTGGACATATTACACCTTTTAAATCATATTAGTTTGTTAGCGGCATGTACGACAATATTTTTTAATTCAAAAACAGAATTTCATCAATATTTCGCGCGAAACAGTCTGATAATTTTGTTTATTTCGAGACAGTGACAGTTTTATTGCAGTTTATCGCGGCGCGTGCTACGTACTAATATTAAATTCGATTTAACGCCATTACATCAGCATCTATGCGATAACAGTGACTTATCTGAAAATTGTCAAAAATTTTTCAGTAATTTTTAACCGATAGCGAAGATGAATGCGGCGAGAACCAATTAGGAAAACTAGGACGGTACTGTCATATAAAATGGAACTCGTTGAGCAAAAATATTAAATTTTACTTGGACTGGACCGACGCCAGTATTTGAACGCATATCGGTACCCTCGAAGTGCCACCACGCCTACCTATTTCCATTCTGCTCTTTGGGTAAATCTACAATGAGTTCGACACGCACACACAAACAGGGAAACGGTTTTCCAGTGTTCCACGTGTATGTAGACGACAATAAAGCCGCATTGAGAAATCGAATGCATAATATACGCATAGAAGTAATCCATTTCTCTCAATAGTATGGCAAATAAGGATAAGAAGAAATTCCGCGTAATACAATATGTACACACAAGCACATGTAACATCTAAATATTTCAATTGCGATTAGTTCGATTTTTATTATAATAATATAATGATTTTATATATATACTTACAATAATGTATTGTATACTTATAATTTATTATCGGTAGCATCTTTTATTAGCACGATTTTCGACAAAACGGCTGCCAGATCGGCAGTCAGAAATATGATTCTTATATGAAAAAACTTCTCCATTTTTAAAGAGGCGAGACGATCTTCTCCATAAACACAATATAAGGAATCTAGGAGTGTGTGGTAACTGCCGTAGTCGCTACTCCAAGCTTCGCGAAACCTCGGAAAGCTCGAAAGCCCGCGATCTCGAGGCTACGCGAAACTTGAGAAACGCGCATATACATACGACCCTCGCACATAGAAGCGGAGACGTTCTTCGTGCACGGACCACATAAGTGCACGTTAGCGCTGAAATGCTGAGGCCGCCACGCGTGTCTGTATGTTACCTATACGTGTGCGCTGCGCATCAAACATTCATTCGACTGGGTAGCACGAAATGGAGTCTCGTCTTCAAGCACGCCGAGTACTCGGTGCGCACGAGCATTTACCGATCTTTTCGCCAACCATTTTGCGCTCGCTCGCAGGATTCACGAGAATCCGGGCTGAGCATTCGGATCGATTCCGGCCGATCTTCACCGAGAGTGGCATCTATCGGTTTCTTGTATTGTAGTTTACGTCTTTTCTTCTCGAATTGTAAGTATCAGCAGAGATAGATAGAGGAAGGGAAAGAGAACGCTCATTTCCGCCTCCCGGATATTTAGAAAATGTCTCTTTGGTTCGTGACATGTTAACAGTATCTTTTCTGCGCACGGCACAATGTAAGGTGTATATGTGATATATTCTAAAAAATATTGAACACACATATTGTGCAACACTTGTTTAATATCGTTTAATATTATCTGCAAAATACTTGTTTAATATTCTATTTAAATTACGTGAACATATCACATGATTACAAGTAACGTATAAATTTAACTAAATTTATTTATATATAGAATAAACCTATTTTGAATGTAGTAATATGATTAATTATTAATGACCGAATCATCTTGAGAAGACGAAACTTTTTCTACTTTACTTTTCTCTATACGCAAATGTATAGAGAAAAAAAACACAACGGGGACTACAGAATAATTTATAATTTCGACCGTTTCTTCGAGAGATGTCTTCCAGAACGTTGTAACTGGAAAGCTCAGAGAAACGATGACGCTAAGTTTGCTTAAAATACTCATAGCAACTTTGATATAAAGAGAGAGAGAGAGAGAGAGGGAAGGAAGGAGGAAGGTTTCTGTTAACAGATAGTGTACATATCATTTTGGTGCATTTGCATGTAATATGCAAAGGAGGTAATTTAATGCATGTATTACATTAAATTAAGACAATTAATTATTTTCAAGTTCTATTTCGAAAACAAGATAACGGGAAAAACAGTAATTGCTGCATCTGTTATAATATCTCTTTATAAATAAATGCTACTACAGCTATATTTTATTCTGTTCTCTGTATCAGCGTTGACTAACAGTCGATTAATTACTTAAACAAAAAAAGTTATTCCAGCGATATATATACATTATCATCTTAAAGATTCTTTTTACAAGAATATTTACAAAAATACTAGTCTAACCAGTACGTGATACCAGTTCGTGGGAACTAGCTACGCCCGCGGCTTCTCTGCCGTGTCGCCTAGGGGCGTAATAGCACTGCGGATGCAATAAGAGCATGTCCAATACGTTTAAAACGCAAACCCGTTGTCAACACACGGACTTTTCGTGTTCACCACGTGTACATTCTCGCGTACAAAGGCAGAACTCGAAGCGCTAGTTTGAGCTATACATTTGATTTTGTATTTGACATGTCACTTTTTTTTATATGCGAATTGTATATTTTGCTTGTGCGCAGATGGATATTATTCTCGATTTTATTATTGTACACCTTCTTTACGAAAATCGTAACCGATAAAAAAAAATAGATATAAGATCGATATACGCGATTCTTACTCTAATAATATAAAACAGAGATGCTGCTGTTGTACAAACTGTTTTAAATATCGCATATGCATCGCGCTGCAGGTAAAACTGTCACAGCGATGTCTATAACACTTGCAAATTCCGAGAACTATATCGTGGATCGTGATGGTTGACCTAAAAACGCCATAGCGTAGATCCTGCGGTCGTTCGCGGACTCACACGAAAAATTAAGTCTGCAATATTAATTCTGGGAAGCGGCTAGCGCGACAATACACCGTATTCTTTTATTACCTTTTGTGAATAGCAACGTGTCTGATTTTTTTTTCTTTTTATTGCATTATTGATGTGTGTTTGAATTTAAATGATATCCGGATTTGTGTATCGTCTCTCTCTCTCTCTCTTTCTCTCTCTCTCCCTCGGTAGTTGTTTGAATTTAAACGCGGAAAATGTGACAGAGTCCTTCAATAATTGGTATAATATAAATTGCGTTATTCCATTAAGTAAATAAATACATATCATTAATCCTCACTAATTAGATATCGCGCACAGTGATTGCCGAATACTATTACTTTCACATCTCTGAAATTACATATTGCATATTACGTGCATTCGCGCGTTTGCCTTTTTCATGAAGATCCACTGTATTTAATCGCAGATCGGATAGAGAGACCGACACACCGATAAAGGTTATACACATGCATAAAAACTCTCGCACGCATACTAAGTTTTAATAAAGTATTGTAATGAGAACAGTGGGGATGTTCGCGAGGGGTGGAATTTGAATTTTAAATCCATTAGAACACAACACGAATTTTAATACCACATTAATAATAAATACACTGATATATATGCGAGAAAATTATTATTTTATCGCAACGTTATATAATTATTATTCCCTGTAGAGCGTATAACATATATTATTCTACATGTCTCTACTTAATATTATTACAATCGTGTATAATTGATTTGATTACACGTATATCGGCAAATAAAGAGAATTTTCATGTAAATTATCGATGAAATAAAACACGTGTGCGCACTAAGTATGAAAAGCTGCGAGTATGACAATTAAATATACCTATCAATATTAGCGAACTAAAACAATTATTAATTGCGACATTATAATTAATACTATTATGTGAAATTATAAACTGTTTGCATTAATAAAATATTTGTATTTAAACATTTTTATTTAAGATTTATTGTCTTAAATTTAATTTCTCTGTAAATATACATTTTCTTTAAACCGTTTAAATAAAATTGAGTATATATATGGCATAAATATAACGAGAGGATATTATTAATTATCTCGAGGTGGATCAATAATCAAATAAAGCACCTTAGTCATCCGATTATCGTTAACGAGTTTACACTCGTGTGTTATCTATCTGTACTAGTTTTTTTATTTAATTAAAGAAAATGTGCAAAAAGCGTATATTTTCTACAAAAACAGTTAACAGATATATGAATCTGGTATCTCTATAAGAGATGCAGCTAAAGAAATTATTAAATAAAATAAAATATATTTACATCTATTAAAATAAAATAGAATATATTTTTATAACCGGTTCGTTGACCAGACGAGGTGTACGTTAGGTCGGTTAAAGAGACGAGGTCGCGCAATTAGTAAATACAAGTGAGCAAGAGTGCTTTATGCACTGCAATCAAATGGTCTCCGTAAACTGATGAATATATGTCGCATTAACTAACGTGCCGGTCGCACTTCATACGTATAGCTATAATATGTTTGACATTTGTGCGCGGCAATTCTCATTAACTACATTTTGCAACCGCGCACATACACGCCGCTATTTTTTAATATTATTTTCCTAAAATCACATGACAAAGAAAGTGAAAAAAGAAAACAAAGACGTAAAGTCTTTTTTTGTCTGTCGCAAAGAGAAATCTCTTTGCGACAGACAATTGCAATCTGATAGTTTTAGACAGCATCCTTTCTTGTCCGCACACACGGATGTATTGTTTTATTTTTATGTGTAAACACGATGGCGTATTTTTTTTTTTTCGAGAAACGTGCATCGCATATTTGCATCCGCGCAGTATAATAATATTATATCACTCGTCATTTGTTAAAGCAACTTATGAATAATCTCGCGATGCAAATGTCACTGTTTGCTATGCCGTGTACGAATGATTGTACTCGCTACGTTGTACGAATTAATTGGGACGACAAATCAAGTTGGACGCGGGAGGAAAGTGAGCAGTGCAAGAGACGGAATAATATTAAGAAGAAGAAGAAGAAGAAGAAGAAGAAGAAGAAGAAGTAGAAGAAGATATGAGACGCGAAAGTTGCAACTAGGTCTCTCACTCTCTCTATTTTAATATACAAAAGTGCACACTTTCCGGCTTATTGCGACTAGTTGGACTTCCGGATATTATTTCGACGAATGATAAAAGCGACTTGTACATACACAGGACGAGTTTGTTACTTGTCGTTGTTCGAACAACCGGCAGCGTTAATCGTAATAATCGCGCGCTTGAAAACGGTTGTTACGTTACTTAACCGCATGTGACCTATTCGACAAAAGGATGAGCGGCGGGAAGGATGCGGTAATGTCATAGTCGTTGCTTTCACCGTGTAACCATAGATTAATGCGACATAAATGTGAGGATAATCAGAGAGTTTCGCAATTAACACGTGGAGGCGCGTGGAATCTAGTTAACGCGCGGTTAACATCAACGAGGTTTGTAATCAATGACGACCCATCTCCCTCCCCCCGTTCTTCGTTCCCGCTTTTCTCCATATACCAGCCACTGACTCCGCCTTCTATAGTTGCATCAGTCTTCCGCAAATGTAAGTGCAGTATTTCTCCGTACTTTATAAACCACACAACTTCCTCGTTCTGAGAGTAACGTTCAAAGTTTGAAATGGACTTGCTGTTTTGTATCAAGTGCATGATGGCAAATAAAACGATTCTTCTCATTTTCCGAAGTTGCTCCCTAAGTGCACAGTTTGCAAAAACATTGTCTTGCGATTTTATTGACACTTTTTTTGTCATACCACACTGCTCAATTGCTTCCGCCATTCCATTAAGAGCGATATATATATATATTTCTCTTAATATATATATATCGCAGTTCGCGCTGATTCATTTTATTAACGGTTTATTGCTTTCTTATCGCCATCGAACCGTCCAAATTGAATTAATACAATTTACGAAGTACATTATTTCTCATTCAGAATGTTTGGAGCAAACTCTCGCCGCGCTTTTTAATGCGCCATTAATTATCAGCGCTGAATAATCTTAAAATACAAATATCGATGTCTTCTGTGGTGTCACAATAAAAGAAAATCGACGCAAAAAGATCGATTGAAGAAGCGCAAAAAAAATGCGCGTAATTTGTTTTACGACTTGCAAAAGTTTGCGACACACATATTGTCATTTTTCATGCGAATGTCAAGTGTTGAATTTTCTTTGTCCGAACGTCATGAACAATTAGATGAAACAGTGATCGCCAGTTCACACACATCTGTCAAATGTGAATAACGAATAATTGAGACGAAAACGCTATGTCACTGTGAATGACATCACGATCATGGAATTGGATGGTCACGTCACTACATCATGTAGTCGCAATGTGTGGGGAAAGCACGGAAAATACATATGTATGTCACGAGAATATGCAAAAAATAAATGTTGTCTCTCAAAATATTTATGTAATTTATATCTCTGCGTTATCTCCGTGTTTCTTTTTCTGCGAAGAAAACCGTTGCTTACACACGCGTCGTATATTTTGTGCATAATGTAGATATATACAATATGCACAAAATTATACGAGTAAAATATACATATATACATATATACATGTATTCTCTTTACGTTCCGCACATCATCATAAACTTAAACAGCTTGCCAAAACTTTTAAAAACTTTGCAAAGACTGGATAATATTAAACTGCACAAAGTATAAAAACTCGATTGAATTCTGACATCAAATAAGATAGCAGCAGAGCTCATCGTCAGTTTTTGAAAGCTTTCTCCTAAGGATGAGATGGCGGAACTCGTTCAACTTATAATTGGATCTTTGCGATCAGACAAGAGGTACAAATCAGGCGGTATACAGCTTAGCACCCGCATTAACAATGAGATGACAGACAGATATAGATCCGATTCGTTGGCGCTTAAAGAACTATTCAGAAACTTGAAACGATCCCTCTCTTCCTTTTTCTCTTTCCCCCAGATCTTTTCCGTTACCTTTCTCCAAATCCCACGGTCTCTCTCAACCTTCCCTCCCCGACAGTACTTCGTCCTTCCTTCTTGTTGTCGTTGGCATCGTTATACCCGTCGAAACTTTTGCCTGAACTTTGTAAGCCCTTTGAATCGTCGAAATCTCGAAACTCACCGTACTCTCTGTTTCTAACCTCTCGCGCCGTTGATCGCCGTTGTAGTTTTATCGAAATCCCGCGACCGACGAAACTGTGTGAACCAGGAAAAGCAATGTTGAGACAACTATCTCGGCGTGGTTTAATAGCCGAGTCCTTTGCGCGGCAAGTTACTACTACATTTCGCTTGAGATAGTTGCGAAACGCGAGACGTGCTAAGTCTGCTTCCCGTAAGCGTTCGGAAAATTTTGATGGGTTTTATTGCGTTGTTGTTTAAACTATTTCGCACAACATATAAATTGTTTCTCTTGCGCAATTAATATATGTCTGAGCTGTGTTTAATTAAATGTTTAATTAAAATTTTAATTAAACGGTAATTTGTGTCTGAAAAGATGCATCGAATGTTCAGTATTCACGAATAAAAACTGTTGTGATGCGCATATATTATATTTTCTACCGCTTCACTTTTATTTATAATTAAAAAAGAGCCGCGCCACACAGGAAAGTATTGATTGGTTTCGGACTGTAGGTCGATTGTGATTTGCCAACACTTGGCGATTGGCCAAAGCCGTTTCCGTAGACAAATGTCCGTTCAACCACGAAGATATAAGTCTGTTTAGTTTTTGCTCCTTTTTTTGCAATACCGCCTCTTTCCTCGTCTCTCCTCTCTTCACGTCTCATACGTTGGAAACGAAAAGTGGTTACACTTCCATAAGTATAAGTAGAGAATAAAATCACAAGAGAGAGAAAGAGATAGCGCACATTAACAAAAAATTATGAGATTTTGAAAGAGAAAACCAACAATGAAAATTATGTTAAGACGTGTGTACAACATTTTGAGAATGACTGCTTTTTATAAAAGTGAATTTAAATTCAATTTATAAATTGCTAGTTTTCGTTTTCATCTCTTTCATCCGCATTTTATTGAAATACGTATTACGCGTTTTATGTAAAACCACACACCGAACAATTTATGCACATCCGCGTTATCATAATCTGTGTGCGGCGCCGATTGTATATTTTAATTAGTTTCGAAAATACTTCTCGCATTCGTTTTCGTTCGCGTGGTGTCTTGCGGGAAGAAACAAATCGTCGTTTTCATCTCTGGGAGAAAACAGACATTTCTTTTCCCTGAAAATCCTGTTTCCGTTTTCCTTACTCTTAACTCTCGCGGAATTCCCGGGTAAGCCTCAAATTTTCCATGTGAAACGGTGGGCTTATCAGTGACAAACGCACGCAAAAGACGTCACGTCACAATGATATGATAGCGTGACAATGATATGACATCGCATAAATTATCGTCGAACTGCTGATATAATCAAAAAACCGTGTTCGCGTTTTTTTTCACTTAACTCTTAAAGGCCACGGATAAAATTTCACCCTATGCAAATTTTATTTTACTGTTATTAAAAAACATAATCATTGTGTTAACGCTAATTATAAGATACTTATTCACACAATTATTAGATTTTTTTGACAACTTTTTTTATTTCTAAAATAAAAAAATATATACTGAAGTGAAGTTTCACTCATGATAGGATTAACGTGATTTTATGATAGCTTTTAAAGATTGATGTTACATATCGATTTATAAAAAAAATTAAAAAATGTTAAAAATTATCATCCAAGTAAAAAAATAATATAAAATTTCAACAATCTCTTGTACGTATCTCGTAGTAGAGAAACTGATGATCGGAGAAAAGTAAGAAAGAAAGAGAGAGAGAGAGAGAGAGAGAGAAAGAACACTGCGGTGAGACAGGGCGATCACGAATAGGAGGTCGTGTGTGGTTGCGTCGAGGGAGTCAGTGAAAGGGTCGCGTGGTATATGGTCGACTTTATCGAAACCTCAGATTTATGACGTCGTCGGAGTAAGCGAGAGATATCGGAGAGTAAGATCGAGTCTTAGCGAATAGAGAGAGAAACCTGTTTCTCATCGCGTCTTTGTTCTCGTTTCTGCTGTCAATACGGTCTGTCGTGTCATATCGCGTTATCTTTTTTTTAGTTCAGACTAAGCGTATTTACACATAGCCGCAATGCGAAACGTCGCATTGAAGAAAGAGAAACAGAGCTCGATCGAGCCCTCTCTTCTTCGAACTCGCTTCTTTCGCGATTTATTCACTCCGTTATGCGTATACGAGCTTTTCATGTCGCGATACGCGCGCTTATTGCGACAATACCGTGGCATTGCCCGTACGAGCGCTCAATTGGCTATACTTTTGCGCTTTATAAAGTGTATACACTGTCGTAGTATGTCATGCGATGCTTGGCAAAGATACGTCTCTTTTTGCGAGTATTCAATTTATCCAATAGTTTTTCCAAAGCGAGATAGTGAAAAGACTCTCACACACACATATACCCACGCAAAAATATTTTTGAGTTGAAGCTCCTTCTTTTTTTCTGTGTGTGTGTGCGAACTTTTGAATTTACTCGCAGTATAAAAAAAAGTACAAATCCCGTAGCGAGCGAAAATAAGAAGCTGCTTAAAACGTTGACGAAGAACTTCACTCCTTCATCAACGTCTACAGAAAGGTGACCTGAAAGCCCATTGGGAGCTATTATAGTGTACCGGGGAATCTTGCATAGAACGAAAGGAGATAAATCGAACGTGAGCGAAATATCGGATTTCGTGATTCCCAGACTTTCATTACTCGCCACGGGCTATCCTATCGTAGATCGCGCGCGGAATAAGGAAAATACGAACAGAAAGCACTTTCTTTCTTTCTTGCGTGCGTCGCGTTTCATGCGACCGACCGCATCTCCTTTTCCGTGCCCGTCGTCCGATAATTGGCGTTGCCGTCGGCGCCCTTCCCGAATTTCTCATGGGACAGCTCCGCGACCCGTTTTCTTCCTTCCATCTTTGCAGTTTCATTTTCAAAGTAGATCAGAAGTATTTTCAACAATATTTCGCTATATCAGAATCCAAGATGCATTTTGTTCTGTGTAAAATTTTCGTCGATAATCGTGAAAATGAATATCTGCGTCGTAAAATTTTTTGCGTGCGTTAAATAAATCCAACGTTATCCGCGAACGACTTAAACGATGTTCAGGGACGTAAGTATGAAATGATGTTGTAACCCAAAGGCGCAATTTCGCAGGGAAATGACGGCAATCGTTGCGCAACTCGTCTCGCTTGAAAGGTTTTTCTACTTCTCTCCGCTTTATTTTCAACAGACCCCAAAGATCGTGCACGGCGATTTATGTACACGTTCTTCGAGAGATGTACAAACGACGTCGTTTATTTAAGCGCTCGTGAAGATTGCGCGGCTCGTATTCTCGAATCCTTTCTACGTCCCACCAATCCATCTTCGTCTGATTTCCGCGCGCTTTAGCATCCCTCTTTTCTCACCACCGGTCTCGCTCATGCTCATGAAGTAATCCCCGTATTCGTGTAGGTTCAATTTTAATGTTCGCCATCAAGCGGAGCGTACTCCTTTAAGACTCGACTTCAAAACTCTTAAGATGACTGCTCGACGTCGGCTGACTTAAACTTTTCACATGCTTTTACGTCGAACTTTAACATGTCAAAATTATTTCATTATGCTTGCATCGGTAGACAGTAACGTGCCGATAGAAAAGCGATCGATTCTTCGGTGATATTGATATTTCAGCTCGAAGAAACTTTACCTTTCTCTTATATTAATAAACTCTGATATCGAACCATCTTGAATTATTAAATGAAAGTTTCCCTGAATTATTTTTTCCGACAAATGCAATTTGGTTATTTGTGGTAACTTGGCTCTTGGAAAGAATTTAAATTATTTTCAAGAAATATCTTATTCAGATAATCTAATTATATAAAGAGAATTTTACAAATATCTATTTATAATACTCATTAAATATTTTTATAACAAAACCACAAGAAATTTACGATACTGTCTTACGAAAAAAAGTTTTGCTATTATATGGCCAGCAAGAAAAATTTGCTGAAGTTTACTGAAGTTTTTACTACATCGACAAAAATAAAAAATTCAAAAATAAAAAAATTCAATAGGTCCAACAAATTTTTTCGTGCTTTATTAAAATACATTTATTTTGGTCTTAATAGTCAATCCAGATTTGTCTTTGCGTCAAAAATACATCACGTGTTGTATCACGTGTTGTCATAATTCTACAGCATAAAAAACAAAACACATTTTCTACATGTTTTAAGGCAAAAGTGTGCGTTAGCCAAAATTGCCTCAGTTTTTTGAATGAAACGAAAGCGAAACTTTCGCTTTGTAGCATAAAGCGGAAAATAATAGCGGCTTCGTAAATAGCTCATTCGGAAACGATTTTCCTGATTAAGATCGAACGGCACGAGTCAGCGGCCAGCGCGTTACTTTACAGCGATCGGTCCTATTCGGCCGCAAACTTTCGTACTCAATTAAAAGTTATAAATGAGACTGCTCCTCCGTAAGCTCGCTTCTTCGTCCAGTGAAGCATCTGCACCTGCTGCCGAACCCGATTCGCGAATCGTGGACGCTAAAACTAGGCTAACTCTGTCCGCCAACATCTCAGAGTATCTCTCTCGCGATAAATCCCAGATAAATAGTTGCCTCCATGAAATGCGATTAATGGAACTTCCGATACGATCACAAGTCGAAATTACATCGAGGCCTTACCCGCACTTGTCCGATCGTCATCGGACGTTAACGTGAATTTTCTATGGAAAAGTTTTCTTCTTCACATTGAATTCTTCGATCGGTCCGTTTAATACAATCTGATGAAATTTACTTTGTCTTTCCAATAGATTCGAATGTTATTAAATGTCGTTCAATAAAATAAATGTTGATAGGAATAAGAAAAAAAAACTTTCCCGCGGAATTGAATTAATTGTCGGTGATATTCTCTCGCAATCTTTTCCTTCAATTATCTGATATTTTCTTTTTTGTTTTCGCATACAGAGGGGAACAAATAGTTCGCAGTTTCTCTTTAATCGGATGTAACCTTTGTCGATAATTTATTACACGAGAGAGAGAGAGAGAGAGAATATTACCGTAGAGACAGTTTCAAACAAGCGCGGTACAATTTACAAGCAGATAATTTAAATGTCGAATTACACAATATGGAATGACGTAGCGCAAAGTTAACTTGATTGGCGGAAATTTACAGTCACGAAAGACAGTATATTGTATGTATGTACATGTAGCGATGGACGTGGAACTCCATTTAACTCGCGGCATCATATAATCGCGGAAAAAAAAAGCGAAGGTTCGGACTAATGAAATATTAACGACTCGAACGATATGAGTTTCCGCGGGATTTTTTTCAGCGAGACGCTAACAATAAAGCGTTCTCTCTCTCTCTTTCTCTTTGCTCACCTAACTATCTATCTCATTAATTTTTACTGCAACTATATTTGCTTTTTACTGTACAAGTGTAATCTATTTCGCTTTAGGTCGTTACGCTGAGGAGTTTTGGCGCGCGGCGTTTATTTTTCTCATCTCCAAGTAGCTGCTAGCGGGTTTCTTTCTCGACTTTCTTCCAAAGCAAACTTTCCCTCTCTTATTTTCTCTATGTGATAAAACTTGATGCCGCGATAATACGGTTCGTAAATTCACGCTAAATGAAATTCCTTTTTTGCCGTTTAACGCGCGACGTCGCGTCACAATATGTACACAACGATGACACTATTACATTCGCGCGCGGGGGGGAAAAAAAAATATATAAGGACAAAACCGTGTCGTGAAAGCCTGGCTACAAACGAGCCAGGGTCATCGTCATAAATCAAGTGAGCAGCTTCCGAGCAAATGCCAGGCCGATCTCGACAATGCTAGGCACATCGGGATATAAATCTCAACAGATTCTCCCCCGGGCAATTCTCTCTCTCTCTCTCTCGGACGTACGTTGTATAAAAAGTATGGACAACGTGAAGCCGCCCATATCGAAAAATATCCCTTTTTATTATGTCGATTGTCGAGACACGCCGTGTTACATTATTATCCCGAAGCTACTTACGGCGCTAAGAGACGCTCAATTTTTCACGAGAATTTCGAGGTGTTATAAATACTTTTAAGCTCTTTTTTACATTCACTCGGCCATTTGCGCGACGGTGAGGATTTTCACACACGTGTGAAACAAAGCCACTCGTTGTTATAACAGAGACGGCACAAAAGCTTTTTACGCGACTCGATGGAAGCATAATGAAAAATCGTATTGAAGCAATATATTTTATATCGACTATCTATCTCTCGATTAAAATATAGCATTGCACACTCTTGATAGAACGGTAACATAATCTTTTGTTTGCGTATGTACACAGTTATAGGTATTCGATGCGCGATCGTTTTCCTGAATATGATGCATCGCCGACGTAATGTAAACTCTAAAACACACGCCTCGTGGTTGTATTAATTGTTTTGCGTCTCTTTTATTTTTTTAAATTAAATAAATCTTACCGACTCCTTGAGAGTATGTTGTATGTTATTTCATGTAATAGCGCATGATAAAATACACTCACGTAAGTGTATATAGATACACCTATGTAATACATTGCCGCGTACATGCGCGACATGTTCATCGTAGCCGCACGAAAGCTTTTACACGACTTTATATCGCTATGAATCCGGCGGTCAGAGAATTTTTCACTGACGTTCTATTTCACTCGGCGTATAATAAATTGATGCTGCATCCGAAAATGGGGAAAACAGCGGAATCACGGCCGCGCCGTAATTCACAGGTGACCCTCTTCCCTCCCCCTCCCCCTCCGGTTTAACGCACCCCCGACGCGAGGTCGAGCGCGTTTTACAATTACACTCACGATGACCTCGCTACCTCGTCGTTGCAGACCCTATATACCGCATTGCCATCGACACCTCTATCCGCCACCCTCTCATCTAAAATCGAAGAGAATTAATGGAAATGACGCGGCCCATAAATTTCGCGCGACAACCGCTTATTAACGCGCGATACGCCATCGAGTATACGCCATATAAGATAACGCGTCACGTGCTGGAATTACCATCATATATAGCTTTAATCAGATTCAGAGTGAGAAAAAAAGAAAAAAAGATGGAGAGAATCTCTTTTAAAATTCTTCATGTACGAACTTATAAACCGTTTTTTTTCTTCAAAGAAGTTTTTATCTCATAATGATTCGAAATTCTCTCTCTCTCTCTCTCTCTCTCTCTCTCTCTTTCTCTCTCTCTTTCTAACTCTTTTTAACTCTTTTATATATCGAGATAACTTATGCGAGTCAGAATTTGTCGTTCAAATTCACTTTGCAAACACATACATAGTCTTCCGCAAGGAGGACACGCTCTTCACCTAGATGGACAATAATAGATCGACAGGAACGCGATCTGTAATCTCGTATACGAGTCTGGGTTTACGAGCACATGGTTACGAGCACATAGTTACACGATTCTTCTTCCCTTGCGCGCGCGCGGCTGTAGATCTCTCTATTCAATTTATCGGCACCTTCAATCGAGTTCGGGGCATCTGGTTCTCGTATAGACGACGTCGATGACTCTTCGATGCCTCTCTTCCTCTCTCGAGCGAAACAGCCGACACACCAAACAGCACTTCGGACCCCACCACTTCTTTGCACCACCTTGCACGGTCATCGATACTCCATTAAACTTGGGGCAGGCGTCTTTTCCGAGGATTTGCGCGCGCCATTGGCTGCTCGTATCCCCGTACATACATGATCAACAAAGAAAAATGCTTTTGTGGAAAGTGAAACGACCTCTCTTGCACAATAGTTCCGTGTACTCGAGAGTAAAGGAACAGCGGTCGGTGTAATGGGAAACAAAGGAGTAACTCGAGTCTTGTTTGCTTGTTAGAAATTTTCTAGAAATAAGAAAATAAAATTCACATTTTTCTTGTACAAATCGCGAAATAGTGAAACAATTTTTGTGTTTGAGCAAGACACTCTCCTTCAAAATAATTTTGCCAAGGAACGCGATTGCGGTAATAGCAGTTGCGAAGATCACACGTATGATTAATGATACATAGTCGCGGTCGATTGTCGGATCGATCGACCTGCTTGCGTATAAGCAGGTTCGTCAGAAAGTCGTTTATGCGAAAATGTTCCCAAGCGATGCTGCGACGAAATGAAATTACCGACCAGACCGGAACGACCGGGGCGCCAATTAGCGTGGCATTAATTGAGTCGGGCGTCGTCGTTACCGTCGAATGACGTATATATGCGCGGACTCGTACGTACATGCATAGGTTGGTCTGCATAATAAATTTTCGCAGTGACGACCTTTCGGCCGCAAGAACGACGCTGACAATTCCATTATCGTGATTATCGTTGGCAAAGCGTCATAACTAATATACGCACAGATGTAGGTTTCGCGCGCGCGTGTGTGCGCGTGTGTGTGTGTAACGACATAATGGAACAGCAATTACAGCGGGAAGATAAGAAAACGCGTAATAAAAACTGCGATGGGAAAAGCAAAAGGATATATTTTGTACATTGCCTGCACGCGATAACGATACAAAAACAATTGGTATTTTACTTTAATCCGAAAAAAAATACATAGGCAAATGGAAAATGAAAACGCGATACAGCACGCGGGACAGTATAGAATTTACAAACAATTTGCTATCTTTTGTATAGCGTAGTTAATCTTAAACTCTCTTGTTCTCCATTCGAGATTCTCTATTTGCGCAGTGCAAATAAAATTATTTTACAGAAAATATACAAACATGAGAATTTTATTGAAAAACAAGCGATGGGATGTTTTTAAAAATACGTATTAAAGCGTATCTCACACTCACCACGTGTTTTATTTTTTATTTTTTGGTTTTTGTTTTTTGTTTTTTTTTTTTTTTGTTTTGTTTTTAATGAACTGCTCGAAACTACTGCGAGTTCATTTTGTATATCGGAACACAGACAATAGGAGATTAATTAACTTTGACTAATTATTCACATCCCTTTTACGAAAAGTCGGAAACATTTTCAAATAAGCGGCTTTCGTATGTTTCGTTCTCGTTATATTATATGTATATATATACACACTACACGGCACAGATGATGTAATTGCTAAAACGACTAAAGCTGATATATTTGCATTGTTTGCAGCGCACGTTTACGCATGTTGCAGAAAGCAGACGCTTATACATGATTGATGATTGATGATTATGCGATTATATGTGAGAGTAAATACGTATTGAATTAAATTAACAATGAGGGGAAACTTAATTTAAAATTACAAAAAAGAAAACAAGAAGAAAATAAATTCGAAAGAATAGCGAGCACACAGATTACGCACGTATGACGAACGACATAATGAAATAGATGGCTTAAACGCTTCTACGCGAGCGACAGACAACGCTCGCGTTAAGAATAATCGGGCTGTTTTCGAAAGAAGTAACTTATAACTCGTAAATCTTTCTCCTTCATTATGCACATTTCTTGCGAAGTCGGCAGCGCCAAGTTCGTTCTAGCCGTTGGTATCTACGCAAGATTACGTTCGCTCGGTTGTAATCGGGACGTAAAGCCGAGATCTGGCGCACGGCCAAATAGTTTAGACGTTACCCTCCTTCCGCTAGTGGTAATATTTCAATTTCCAGAATACTTTTGCAGAAGAGCGTTGAAAAAGATAGAAAAGTAAGGGATCCAAAAGAGAAAATAGCATTGCGCGAGAGATACTACTGATTCTTCATTCTCATAAGTGAGGGTTGTATTTTCTTAGCATTTTGAGATATTTTTATGAAAGTCGATAGGTTTGCACACACACCGTCACACACGCACGAGCGAAACAAAAAAGAGCAACGAAGAGAAGAAGAGGCAAATATTATCCCACTAGTCTCCTCGAGAATTCTTATTTTATCCATTAATGTTGCTCTCTTTTTCCTTCCTTCTCTCTCTCTTCGTCTCTTTTCCTCTCTCTTTCTCGCATTTTGTATGTCTATCTACTTATCTATCTACTTACTTTAACCTATCTACCTACCTATCTACTTAACTTCCCACCTGTCTACCTACTCACCCACTCATCCATCTATCTATCTATTTACCTATCCTTATCCATCTATCTATTCATCTGTCAACCCGTCTATCTGTTCGTTTAACCATCTATACATCTGTTTCACTCCGCAATCTATTGTTTCGCGATGGAACTATAACCGAGCGCGAAAACTAAGACACGAAGCTGCACGAGGAACACCTGAGCTTTCCACGCGGTGTAGGTACATTTTAGGAAGTGTTAACCTACATTTAGACTTTACTGCTATTACTTTAGTTTTTTCACAATGTGCATACGTACAAAACTAGAAACTGTGTGATAGAAGACGCCTTGCGCAGAAATCCACTCTGTCAGCCATAAGTTGCTGCAACTTGCGCGATAGCCAATGGCAGAATTTTGCCTATCGATCTAAACGTTTCCTAAAGTTTGCTACGTGATTTCGACCAGTAATTACCTCTGACATCCCCCGACCCACTTGGCGCAAACCGCGTAATCTCAATTTCATAAGTCATTGTAATCGGCTAAAATTTCTGGCAACCGATTACGCTTAATTGCGTGGTCTGTTGCGCGTATTAGCGATACCGAGTTACGATGTTTTATAATCTATAGCGGTTTCGGGGGTTTTCTCTTTTATTTTTTTTTCTAGCACGTATTAACAAACTGAAAGCACATCCGAGAAAACTTTCCTGTAAATACTTCGTATTTACATTTGATGGAACTTGCTCGTCATGTCCTTTCCCTCTTCCTGCAGCGTGAATTGAATACGTGATTTTACCTCGCAGTTGCCGCGGATGTCACATAAATGCTTTGCGGTCTACTGTCCGTTCAGATACTCGACGATGTGCAATTTTAGCTTTACGAATGACGGCGAATAATCAGGCGAATTTGAAAGGACATCCTGTGTACGGTTATGATGTGCATATCTTGACCATATATATACGCTCATTGGCAGATAGGCCATTACCGAAGGTACTCGAACTGTAGATACATAGATGCGGAATTGCCCATTTCTGTGATTACAAATTGACTGCCGTTAGAACGGACGGTTTCTCAGCTACCAATTCAGTAGGGTACACAGACACAGATATATATGCGGACTTACACATACACAGACACGTACCACCACTCGCATTACTCAATGCTTTGATATTCGAACACGTTGAACTCGATTATTTGCGATATTTCAAGATCTCTGTTTCCGACTCCGCTTGTACGCGACTGAACACGACGATGAATCAAAATCTTGTTAAATTCAAGGTTCGTGCTTTTATCGCACAAGACCTTGATACAACTTAAATATCAGTTTTTTTTATACATTTCAAGAGAGACTAAGGAGAAAGTCGCAATAATAAAAAACCAACTTAATTAAACGACGTTTAAATTTACAAAAATATCATTTACGTTTTCGTGCACATGTGTCTACATATGTAAGTATATCTACATCACGATTCGTGTGTCCTAATTTGTTTCAACTTCTCACATATATCCGAGCGTATGCAAATTGCGTGAGAAAATGTGCGTATCTTAGAGAAAGAGAGGGAGAGCGGGAGACGGAGAATTCAGACCAAAACTTTGGAGAATGCTATGTCAAAAGGAAACCTTCGGATTGGAATGGCAATACACGCTTGGTCTAATCACTTGGAATTACCGGCTCTTGAATCTTGATATTAGGAACATGTGTGTCTTCAATCAAAGCGGCACCACGAGTTTGGGGGCGCAACCTGTGCTTTCTACCGGTTGCAATTCCCAAGCTGTGTGTTGCCCTTTGAATCCAGACCTATTCATTACTCATATAAACCTCATATTTACCATTACCAGCTTTAAGGATATTATTTCATCTTGCGCGCAATAAGCGCAAAAGTCATTTAGGATTATGTGTTTCTTGCTCAACCGCTATTAGTCTCCTCTTATCTTTGTGTGTTTTGCGTGTGTGTCACGATAACATTGTTAACGCCCACGTGCTTATATTGCACTTGAAGGTAACGAGGAAGAAATGGGGGTGATTACGAATGGATTATACGTTTCTCAAAGTTACAAGACAAAGTAATTAATTACAAATATCTGAATAATACAATAGGTTTGAGAGCGAGAGAGTAAGAAAGAGAGAAAGACAGAGAGACAGAGAGACAGAGAGAGATAAAGAGAAAGAGAGGGAGAGAGAGAGAAATCTTCAGAAATGCAAACAGGTCGAGCAATCAGAGTCTATTAAGTTTGTCGCTTCTAGGCGCAGCAGCTATATAGAATGTTTTGCTCATAAATACGTTTACGTACATACATTTGCATATAAAGTAGGACGTGCGGAAGCCATGATTGTACCACAACGGGTATTTCGTTTTGAGTGAAGGGAGAGGGGGAGGTTTACGTCACACTTCGCCCCTCGTTATCCGAGATACAAGCTCGCAGTTAGAAAAGTACGTCATGAAAGTTAAAAGTACCGCTTGCGAGGTGTGTCGGGTAGGAAAAAGGGAAACGATAAGTACGCTGTGATGTAAAAGGAAAGAACGAAAGGAAGAAGTCGACGAAGTTAAAAGTTGACTGTGCTAATCTACCCGTGACGTTTCCCCCGACTATCTCTTCTTTCGTTTTAGCATCCATCATCGTAAATGCTTCTTTGAATAATTAATCTTCGAGCTTTTATTTTATTCTTTTATACTTATATCGCACGCACATACATACATATGTTCTTGGAAGTTATATCGGTAAAACAAGAATAAAATATTTGCAACTTTTCTCTTTTCAAACTTTTTCTTTCTTCGCCCATTTTTTCTCTCTCTCTCATTCTCTTTCTTTCTCGTCAATCTTTCGATTCTTTAGTCGTCTCGCGCAACGAGTCTTACCTTCAATCTTCCAGCTGTTCCCTTCGGACAATCAAATAAAGCCCGTAAGATAAAAGGAAGGATAAGTGGACGAGGAAGAAACTCCAGCTTCGGTGTGAAAAGATCCTTTGAAACATCTCTACGTCAACGGCGTTTGTGCTCGCAGGAAAAAGATGCTGCCTCCTGGGAATGCCGTCACGATGGAAAAAAGAAAAATAAAGAATCGCAAATCTATGTTGTTGCAATCCCGCAAACCGCTTTATGGTCCCGGCGTCAAAGGGAGTGAGAGATATTTTCTCAAAGTATTGTGCTATCCCGCAATCCCTATTGTGCCATCATCATGTCATTCATTCGTGAGCCAGATCGCGAACCGAAATCTGTGCAAGATAATGAAAAGAAAGCTCACAGGCCACGCAGTTCCTCTATCGAACAAAGAACAAAAACAAAAAAAAAACAAAAAAAAACATCACATCCACACCAAGAATAATGGCCAGGGTTAAGCACCCCACGTGCCGCTTTCTGCGTATCGGAGGATCGACCGCGTTAGATGTGCCTATATACGTGAGTGTGTCAAACGCCCGGCGCCGATTGTATCTCTATGCAATATGTTACGTCAGAAGGCAACCGGGGAATATCGTGCGGTAACCCTCGCATCGAACGGTGCTTCCCACTATATTCCACTCGGTGCGATGACCGTTGTTGTTTCGTAGCTCGCTGCTACATCGTATCTTAAAATCTGAGTCAAATGCTTGCGATTAACACGCGCGCTATCATGCAACGACGCGCAACACGCGTTCTCTCTTCGTAATTACGAATATATTTATTTATCGCAGACATATCTGCGGTAAGAGCTTTAGAATCGTTGTAAGTTCGTTATTTTAATGCACGACAATTTTGACTTCTCTAACCGGATACTAAACTTCGCGCGTATAAGTATGTTGTGTTTATTTCGAGCAAATTGAAATTGTCAACTTGCAGCAACATTATCAGGAGTTTACACACGTGTTGAAACTTATATTAAATTGGCATTCTACCAGAATCTCTAGGAAGCGACGACGCGTTCTGGTCAGAGTATACTGTTTCTTCTCTCTACTTGCGGAGACGAGCGAAATGAACGTAAACGCGCAACAACGGAAGTATCCGTGCGTTGAGCAAACCGAAAACGCGGTCGCAGATATACATAAATTTACTCTTTCTCCGTCGTATGCATTATTAATGAAACGGCAAATTAAGTTAAACTTCGCAAATTAAATTTGATTATTGCGCGCGAACTTTTACGCAACAATTGAGCGCATAAGTCGTGAATGCTGAATATAACGCTGCCAAGCTGAACAAACGGTCTTAGGATACGGGTCGTAAAGTTGAGCCGATAACACATCGGCCTGGCGTATGCGGTTGGTCCAAAAAAATTGGATCTACTCACGCGAGCAAAAAAAACGCCACGAAATTATCGGTTCATCGAAAAAAAACGGCACTTCCTATAATTCAATAGAGTTTTACGAACTATTCTGGCAATTCTCAAACAGATTATTTTCATTTGACGCGTACGTTATTTTTCTCTCTGAAATACGAAGACGTTGTTCTTGTCTGTGTAACAAAAAATAAATTCCAGAAAATGTGATTTACTTGGCGAAGCGAAACGCGCTTTTCTAGATGGGTTATATTTTTGTTCTACTGTTAAAAAGTACAAATATTTTCGCAAGTATTTTTTATTATTTCGGAAATATTGATATCGTGATAACACACACACACACACACACACACATTTTCCCATTCACTATCCCTTGTTTCATACACACCGTTGGATGCAATGATATCTTAGGAGTGATAGTATTACAACGCCGGTGTACCGATTGCATCTCAAGAGAGAGAGACACAAACGGCTTACACAGGCTATAATACGCATTCCTTTGTAAGAGAGAACTCGGGGATAATTATATCCATGTCCCGTGACTACACTTTGCTCCATAGATAAATAGACATATAACGTACCTTTTGAGCAAGTTCAGGTGGGAATATCTTCGTCGTAGTAGTCGCGCATTGTGTATTCGCGATATAACAACGGGACGCTGGGTAACACTTCTCCGTGTACAACAGATAAGTTTACTAGTTGACGTGACTATAGAGGTGGATGACTTCGGGCAGATAGGTTAACATGAATAACCACTCTCCGCTAGGTTAACGTAGTCGTCGGAGTAAATACTCTTTCGAAACTCATCAAAACGAAAATTGTCGTCGCTTCCTAATTAAACCACGCTCCCTAATTTTAGATATTACGAACTAATGTTTTTTTTTTTTATGTTGTGTCGGAATTTCTTTTTAATATAATAAAACGAATGTGGAAATTCGCGTGAGAAATAATGTATCAAAAGCGTTAAGAGCTTTTTATTAAAAAGTTCTTTGTATTCGATTGTTGGTCGCGAATTACAATCGTAAATAGCTATAGGAATGCCATTGATCGAAATATATCGTCTTTCTCCCGTCTTATACCAGAAACCCTTATCGACAATCTGCTTTTATGGTAATGCTTTCAGAACTTTATGCACTCCTCACACCTCGGCTTTACATCTGTGAAATCTAATCATGCATTCGTTGCCATACACCCTACGTAAAACGAACATTATTCTTCGATAGCGATTTTCTTTGTCGTTAAATTTGCCTAACGTTGTCGTAAAGCATTGGAAATCGAAATCCAAAAGCACTTTTGGCGAAATAAAAAAAAAAAAAAAAAGAAAAGACGCGAGTAATTTCGAGAGAGTAATTTAAAATAAACAGATTAGAACACACGGCGCACGTTGTACTTTACGATATGTGTGTATATTGGTGTATGCGTCGAACTATGTATTTTATAACTATGTATACTTTTGTAATCCGTAGAACAAAGTATATAATCGATAATGTAGACGAGAGAGAAGGAGAGAAAGAGAGAACACAAAAAAGAGACACGAAAAGAGCGATTGCTTTGTAATTAATGCAGCACAAACTCGATAAGTATCTTAAATTAAATCGCATTGTTGTCGTGTTATGGATTATCACGTGCCTTACAGTTAATTACGAAAGTTAAAAACGATGTCCGGTAAAATCGCCGTTTCAGGCATTGTTCGAGTGAAAAAACGATATTTCGCTTCCCGTTTTATTTGTAAAACATTTCCTTCGTCATTTGTCATTTATGTTTCCGATAAAATCTGTAAATTTCCAAGTAATTATTAATATTTCAGAAATTATATATTTAAAATTTTATAACAAGAGAATTAGTGAGAGAGAGAGAGAGAGAGAAAAAAAGAGAAAGAGAAAACATTCGTGGAATTCGCTGACAATATAATAATTAGGCGCGGCTATAATCATCAAGGAACGACATTTCGTCTCTCGAGGGCATCAAAATTGAAATTCCACAACGACTGCCATCTTAAACGCTTGATTCGTGATGGCATTTCAATAAACTCAAGTTTAATGCGAAGACTGACTCGGTGCGAACAACACGTTCTACCAATAAATATCGATGTAAAAAATAAAAATAAAAACAAAATATAGAGAAGTGATTCAATATATACGCGTATTTTTAGAATATTTTTGTGTGTGTGTGTGTGTGTGTAAATATTCAACACATTGTACGTAATCGAGATATCGTCTGTTCAAAATTTGTTCTTAGATATTGTAACAAAAAAAAAAAAAAAATTGCAAAGCATAGATAAACGATATTTCTCCAGAAAACACGGACACACAGTCTACACACATATGCATATCTTTAGCTGTGCGAACACTTCGATAAAGCTCTTCACTGGAGCTGTTATAGATCGATAAGAACATATACCATCATGAGCTTGGGTTATATTGGGAATATCAACCTTTGCACGTGATACTCTTCATGCTCGAGGAAGTATCGCAAGTAGACGCTTCTCTGTGCGTCTTCCATGGCAACGCCATTAATATCAATATCGATTGTGAATTTTAAATATTGAGCTTTTTGAGAGAGAGAGACAGAAAGAGAGGACATATACGAAAATATAAAATAGCGAAACGTCGCGTATCTTTTATGCATAATCGAGCTACATATGAAACATGTAATGTGTACTTTGTATAATAATAATAAGAATAATAGCAAGAATAACGGCGAAGTAACAACGACGACGACGAGAGAGAGAGCACGAATTCGAATATCGATGACACTCAACTCGGCGAAAAAGATAGCGTGTATATGGTCCTCAGAAAACGAGCTACGCTACAACGACACGTTTCGACATTACGACCCCATGATGCTTTCGATAAAGGAAAGGTTTGGGAGAGAGAGCCTTGCTATGTACCTGCCGCATTACGGTTTAACGACACATGCGGATAACAACACCGGCAAGTTGTAAAAGCAGAACACTTTAAAAGCTTCTCGGAAGTCGGTACGTGCACGGATATCTCATCTTCCTCCGTACTTGTCCAATTAGCTTGTAAAGCTATAGATATATATATCTATACACGTATATAGGTATTTTCGCATATTTAGTACGGAATGTCATTCGCTGCGTAATTGCAGTGCAATCGCAGTCTCGTGACGCAGTTACGACATAAAAAAAAAAAAAAAATACGTTCCCTGGTTGAGAAATAAGTAAATAATTATTAATAATATCTTCTCTTAAAACGTATAATATTGCGATGTGATATTTGACGCAAATATAGAATTGAGACACTCGCGAGAGATGATCAACTTGTAAATTTTAGCGAAGCAAAATGGGTTTATGACAATGTGTACCTGCGTTGATACCCGAAACATTATATTCTCGATGGCGTATCAAAAGCTTGTTTTCGAGGCAGTTTTGCATCAGTTCATGCGGTATTCACACACGCGCGCGCACACATACACACGTACACATGCACGTGCTTTTTAAGACTAGCACGTGATGTTTATAGCGATCCGCATCATAGCTTCCTCCACCGAGTTTATCTACATTGCCCGCGCGCGATTGGTATCCCGACGCGCTCGAATGGTTTTAGATCGAGTTTTGTAGCGTTATCCGCAAAGCGGCCGTTTGCGAGTACGATTATGTCTCCCAGGGAGCGACTTCCAATTTCGCGGTTATATTACGCGCGCGCGCGACGACGAAAGAAAACGCCACCCTCACAGAAACTCGCATGAAATGCGCGCGAGATTACAGATTCCCGACGCCCGGAAGCAAATATCTATTTCGATATCGCTGTACTACATCCATTGTCCTCGAAACGTGCGCGCGACAGCGCGCGCTACTTTCTCGGATGAGCGGCCACGGCATCGCACTTATTCTGCAGCAAAACCTCTTGTATATAATCCTTTTGAAAAAGATCCTTTCTCTTGTCCCTTTGGAATTTCACTTAATTTGAAGCGTACAAATAAATAAAGTCGCGCGACGGTGACTTATTAACTACGATTTAACTGCGAAAGTCAAATGTGAAAATTCTAACGGCGATAATAGAACGCTAGAAACTTTGATTCGAAGCGGACGGAACATTTTTAGATAAAATCAAATTTGCAAGTTCCGCTTGGAATGTACATAAAATAACGGAGCATCTTGAACTTTTGAGTATCCCATTGTTGCAATAAAAGTACGTGCACACACAGCGTGTATACGTGAAAAGATGCGAAAAATATTTGCTCGATCGCACAGAGAGTATTTCGCGAAAGCGGATAAAAGTGTTTATCGATCGCCGACAACGTAATGTAAATTTCGACTAACTGTTGGAACTGCTAATCCGTCTGCAAAGTAAGCAGAGTACAGAGAGCATGAATAGAAAGCTGTTACCGGGATATATACATGGTGATGTTGTAAAATGGGAACAGCGCCGGCAGCCTCTCTCCTGCTAACAAGATAAATAATTATGTTCTACTCCTTTGTTATCTAGAGAGAAAAAATAGAGAAATAAATAATTCTGTTGCCTTTTTAAGAAAGTAAACAACAATAGCAAAAAAAGGGCAACATATATGAATATAAAACTGCCTTAACGAAATATGAAAACAATACAGCGATATTTATGACTTGTATCATTTTTTCATCTTATTTTTTCATTTTTTGCCTCCCTCTCTCTTTCTCTATTTTAGTTTACAAAACATTACTACATAGATATACATCGCTTATGGTTGTATGCACGAGAAGAAATTGTCCTATTGTCATAGCTGTCCGATATACACAATCGCGATAAGAAAAAGAAGGAAGAGAATACGCGAAAAGCTACACAGATATTTCGCGGTTCCTTTCATTTCGTAAGAAGACAATAGCCAAAAAGAGGAGGATATTCACCAGGATACAAAAAATCGGACTGTCGTCCCGTGACGAAGTAACGTCTTGTTCCGTGAGGAAAAACAACCTATTCGCAATTCACCTGAAAATGAAGTGTTTCGCGCAAAAAAATTAGTGCGCCAGCTCTTAATAAAACTCTAAAAACACCTTTTTTTCCTCCTCTCCTACATCTATCTGCAAGCCTTTGCCGGGTCTTTCTTTCGGTAGGCGGTTGACTGAAAGGGGTATTATCTGTTCGCGTACAGGGTCGTGTCGTAACCCATTTTCTCACCCCGACGTTGGAGTGCCAAGAAAGATACATCTTCCCTGAAAAGTTTTCCAGTAGCCTCACCTTTCCGACGCTATTGTGTCAACCGTTTTCCAGCAGTCCTGTATCAAGGTGAGAACTCTTAATCTTGGAACTCGTTGGGAGACAACGGCGATGCAGCTTCACCCCCTTGGCTACTCTGTGTTTACTTGTGCAAGCAAAGAGGAGCGAAGAAAAGAGGTAGCAGAAAGAAACGACCGTTCCGCATTTGTCTCATTCCTAGTTCGCAATAGCGACGCGACGGGGGAGGATAAAAAAAAAAAAAAAACTGAAAAAAGGTTACAGGAGGAAAAGAGGAAAGCATTTGTAGCGAGATTTCGTGATCGTGTATATATAGTTAGCGGGATTGGGTTTAAGGAATAAAACGGAGGACAAATAGCGCACGTAACAACGATTTAAGGCGAAACGAAATCCGATGAAGCGTTACGCGATCTCAGCGTTAGATCGCAGCGGCCAGTTGGATGAACCAATATGGTATTTACACAGTCAAATTAGTTGACCCACTGAGCAAAGAGCAACTCTATCGCAGTCGGGTCGACCAATATCAATACACGCGGAAGGTCAAAGTTCATCAGATAAAATTTCATTTTGTACCTTCGGTAATTTCGACGTTTCGTAATCGCGCTGTTATGTGAAATGTGTTATTGTACGTATGCGTATATTTCGCGGGAAAACTCTACCTCGGTTTAATTTCGTTTAATAAACTCCGACAGATACAACATACGTTTTGCGGAGAAGAGAAGAACGGAAGTCGAAAAAGCCCCCAATAGAGGATCTTACCGTATTACAGCGATCCAACTCTCCTACCACGATGTCTAGATTCGATTTCACACTGTCGAATCAAATGAGAAGTCGTGACTCTCTAGACTTTCATCGGCCCTGTTCTCGACGAGAATTGGGTCGGTAACTTTCTCGCAGTATCTCTGAGTATCATTTAATTACGTCTAGGGAATTTCGAGAGCATATATATATACTGTACGTAAGAAGTAACGTAGAGAGAAACTTCTCGAGCAATTGTTATTTCTTTTTTTTCACGAATCGATTAAATGTTGCATGTGAATGTCTTAAGTTAACTCTTTAAAATTCAATTGTCCACATATCCATAATACAAATATTTTTACAGTAATTTATGAAAGAGATATGGAATTGGGACGCAAGAGTCAAGCGATACCGATTAAATTTACATCGAATAAATTATTTCACGTAATTAATATACATTATATTTGTTACATAATATCTTTATATCGTTAATTTCTATATTTTATCTGCTCGCACAATTTGCGTTAATATTAAATTAGATATGAGAATATGTACTTGTGTCGCAATTGCAACTTCGCAATCTTTGCGTTACCTGTAAAATATAAAAACTGCCTAACGAGTAATTCGATTATTCGAAAAATGTCTCTTATCGCACTTAAACAAATGCGATAATTGATACATTTTTTTTTTTATTAAGAAACGTTTGAAACGGTGACAGTAAATATTTTTTAACTTTGCAACTGTCTGTCTCTTGTAATGAGACAGACAGTTAAATGTCTGTCTCATTACAAGACAGACAGTTAAATGTGATTATTAATCGAGTGGTTGCATAGAAAAAGAGAGAATAATAATATGGAAGTACTTCGAAAAAAAAAGTTCAAAGACGGTAGTCGTTACGAAGCCTTTCTAAGCTTACCAATTACGAGGTATACGTTTTTCTTACTTCGGTCGAAACAAGAGATTCTTGCAATATAAGTGGCGCGAAAGCGAAATTTATATCCCTTCTAACGTAGCGGTCCGAATACTAGGAGAAAAATAATTAACCCGCCGTTCTCTCTCTCTCTCTCTTTCTTTCTCTCCCTTCTCTTCCTTGAATCGAGTGCCTCGTTGACAACAAAAATTATAGCTTGCGCTGGAAAATAGCGTCGTCTTGTCCACGGGGCTCTTTTCTTCTCTCGTTACCGTTCGATACATACAACGTCACGTTTTAGGTTTTTGTTTCGTGCCGCACGAAGAAATTTCGCTTCGTTCCAGCACGTTTCGCCGGCGCGTTCCGATCGTTCTTTATTAGGACGCACGTATATAACGTCTTTTCACCAATACGATGAAAATAGCTTTGGCGGTTGCGCCGTTATTCAGCTCTGATCGGGAGAAGGAAGATTTTTCTCAGTTAGAAACGCCGGTCTTCGCCGTGGGAATCTAATTCGAAGCGCACGCATCTAAAAGAAGGAAGAACGGGGGCCACTTCTCGTCTCGGGAATAGAAAATTCGTTTTGCAAGTGGTCACTCCAGGTTCGTTTTCTCGTTCAGAATGTTTACGCGAAACAGAGTTTACCCTCTCTTCCAATTCTAAGAAACGACGGCAGAATTTGCGAACAGGTATTTCGCTAAACAACTCTCTCAAAAAATAGCCAAACTCTCTCTTCCTCAATTTTCCAAAAGCGATCCTCGGTGTATACTTGCGCGCTGTGCGCAAGTTTTCCGATTACCGGCAACAAACTGTGATGCTGCCACGCAATGAAGTTTGATGCGCAAGCATTTGTATTCATTACGGCACTTCATAACGAAGCACAACCGATATTGTTATCGAAGTAGCGGGCGAAGTTAATTAGAAGCACAGTGGGTATACCATTCTATAACTGCATGTCGCGGAGACTGCGCGTGTAATATTACGCTGATAATCATCACGAATATCTCATCGAATATCTATAATAATTATTGTAATAATTCGTTAATCCTATTAGCCAGTCGGCCCTTCACACGTCGATCAACTTCGCGCGAATTATCGATATATCTTGCTGCCGACCGAAGTCCCGCCGTCATTTTTCCCAGATTCGTCTTGCGGCACGTGTGCAACTGCGTAAACTGTTAAAAGATCAATCACTCGAGACAGTTGTGACAGTTATCTCTGACTCAAAAACGGCAATTTTGCAGATACGCGATTTTTTATTCGCGTTGCCTGGAATATGTTATACACACACACACACACACTATATGTAACACACTCCTGCTTTATGTAGCACATCTCTGAACGAGGACGGACTGAAAATGCAAGGCATCCCTATAGATTACGTCGCCACGTCACCTCTTGCACGATAAAAGGGAGGGGGGCAAGGGTATTTCTCCCCTATCTACGCGTACCTATGTAACTTTTCATACTCGCGGAACGGGGTGGACCGCAAAACCAGATATGCGCGACCTGCAGCCGCTGCCGTCGTACAAAAACAGTACGACAAGCAACGTGCTGAGTTTTTGTTTTTCTTTTATCGTCTCTCTTTTTCCAACGGTTTCGTGAGATAATGACGATCTATGGTGAAACACGCCACTTCTTGCAAGTCACAGTGCTCCAGCGTATCAAGGTTGTAATAGGTGCGCACTTTTCATCATATCAGATTGGAAACCGCGTCGGTGTGTGTACGCGCGTGAAAACAGAACATATACGGCGTATATATCAGCAGGCGTTACAAACTCGATTTTATTATTATTTTTTTTTTTTTTTGACTTTTTTTTTATCACACGGTCTCTGTGATCAATATTCAAAAACCGTGGCGACACCACGTGTAACGAAAAAATACTGTGCGGCCTTGTTGTATTAGGCGAGAAAGTAGAACGTGGGCACGTCGGATACATATCAGTGCTATTGTTGATTACAGTCGCGTTTACGCCCTTTCTCTTTTTTTTCCTCCGGTTACTGATACTACTATTGTATAACGGAAAACATAAAAAATATGCAATTTTGGTAGCAATTTTGTACGCGCAATGAGTTCTGTCCGGTTACAAATTAATTATGAACTAACAAATAAAAAATATTCTTTAGAGGTTTTAATAATCTCTTAAGAGGTTTTTCTATCATATTTATCATTTACGCTTTCGAGAACGTTTACATAGCAGTAGATAGCGGCGTACGTTCGTAACGAAGTTAATAGTTTCTAGAGAGAACATGACTATAACAGAGAAATACATTGAAACTTGCAACCAAACTTAGAATAATGTAGATGTAATTTAATATGGTCCGAGAGAGAGAGAGAGAGAGAGAAGAAAATTGTTAGTAATTAAAAACAAATATAAAATAATTTCATTAATTCTTTATCATATGTGGGTGTAAAAATGAGACGCGTATTTTGAAATTGAGCGAATTGTGACAAACGTTTGAACGTTTTCTAACTTGTTGTTAAATGTTCGCCCATTAGTTTCCTACTAAAACCTAGCGAGCTCTCAAAGCTCTCCGCGAAATTGCTTGTCCAAATTGATTGTTGCTACGAGAAACACATTCTGGCAGTAAAATATGATTGGTAATTACGTGAATGAACGGGGGTTGTAGCGATGGTACTACCACTTTTATCGCGAGCGTGGACCAACCGGGGGGTTGGTCTCTCTAATGCAATTCCCTCGTTATCCCGTGGGTCTCTCTCGCGTTTCGTTCAATTCCGACGGGCTTTTTCAAATCTCCGCTAAAGACATCGAACTGGGTTTGCGGCACGGATGTGGAAAAACAAATCGCGTTACGCTGATTATCTGCGCCGAATTCCGGAAGCCAGAGGGAATATCGAACAGCGATGCGGCGACCGAGGAAATGACGATACGCGGGACCGATATGATACGCAGATAAAGAAAAATATTTCAAAAGAGTTCCGAGAAGAGAAAGAAAACTTGTGATACCCCCCGAGTTGTCATCGAATGTCAAAAGTTCTTTCAAATGCGTTTTGGTTTACGATTCGTCGAAAACTACGTTTCAACGCGGACAAAATATTAATTTTCATATTAGAAGAAAATGTTTGCACATACTGCGCGAGTGATCCTCCTCGTGTACTTCTTCGCATTTTAATCGTATAATATACAATTGTCGAATCGGTTTGAAAGCACGCGAATTTGTGCAACACGTTTCCAGTTTAAAATATAATGTCGCTCAAAATAAAGTAGCTTAATACACGACACGTAGAAGATGTTGGCAACAAGTTTGTATACACGTAACTGCCTTTGTATAATATATTATATTCCCCGTGAGATCTAAAGAACTACAGCCGGCAAAATCATTCGATAGGATGCTACACGGGCACTGAAAATACGATCCACGAAGGATATTTCCGAGCCAGTGATCCGTAGATTACATGGCCGGTAAGCAGAACGATTCTGACTTCTAAAAAACCGTCGTCAAAGCAAGCAGGTACCAAAGTCTCTCTTCTGACCAGCGGACTGTGCATTCGGCACGTTTTCGATCGTTCGCGAATTGATTCACCCGTTTCTTGTATTTTTCGTCCCTCTTGCTATTTTCGTTTACCTTGTGTACTCTTCTATTTATGCTATCGTTTACTTTGTGTCAGACAAAACAATGTGATGCGAGAGAGCGGAGAAACTCGCCGATTTTTCATGTTGCGTCGTTTGGCTTCTGAATATTTCTTTGTCCCGATTTCTGACTTATTGTATGTGTGTGTGTGTGTGTAGCAAAAAAATCTATATATTATCGCACTTCATGATACTTCTTTATTTTTAACAACAAGTGAGATGCTACTCGATTTCTATGGATTCCGGTACTTCTATTACATGATTCTCGTGTTCTGACTCTATTCTAACAATTTCTCAAGAATTCTATCGATAATTACTACGGAGATTGTTTTCACCACTTGAAATCGACCGGAAACGCGCGATATCTAAACCGTATAGACAGTGTGAAACGCTGCTCAATTTCTATAAGTTCTGGCGGTCTTATCTCCTATTTTCGTACAACACTGAGACTTTGTTCTATTAAATATTTTGGAGAGTTTTATCGATTATTGGTACTGAGATATATTTAAACACTTTATATTTAAACGCTCAAAAGCCGCGATTGGAAACGATGTACATTTGATCATAAAAATGATACTTAATAATTTTTTCTTGCTCGGATTACAATTCTAACTTTTTTTTTTGTCTATTCTCTACAAATGTTTTAACAATTTTCTAGATTATTGATTTCAACAAAATCTTTTACGACTTTAAAAATGTCATCCTATATATATGTGTAAAAATATATATATCTGTGTAAAGCAGTTTTATCTTTCTTCTCGTGTGTTCATACATTTCAACGATTTAACAGTTGTTAATATCCTTTTTTCTCTCTAAAAAAAATTTTAAACACGCGACAAGAGATGTATTTATGTGTTGAAAGAAAACGAGAATAGAAACATGGCAGTGGTGACTGAATCGAACAACTTTTCTCTGGACAAGTTTTTAGTTCTTTTATAACCATTTGAGCATTACGAACAGTAGCTTAAAAATAATAAAAGTAGTGTGTACACAATACAAAAAAAAACACGTTTTATATATATTTAACGTATGTGCGAATATGTATTATATATATATATATATATAATACATAAATATTGTCATTAAATATGTGTGTGTAACACGTATATTTGTCAAGTATCAAGTTTCATACTTAATGACCCAACACATTCGCAACTAGAGTAATTACTAATGTGCACTAATGTAATTACTAATGTGTATTACAGTAATTACTAATGCAAAATATTAAATAATGTAAAATAATAACAAATAAGTGATTTACTGTAGTCTTACAAAATTTAAAATGAATAAAGCTTCGTAGATGGCTCGGTGTTTAAGAGCTTGGAAAGCGAAAGATATAGGTTTGAATTCTGGCGTAGTCCTCATGCCAGATAGTTTGTATCTATAATTCAATTTCACATGGATTTAGTTTTTATCGGATGGGAATATAATGAAGAGAATGTTTTTCAGATTGAGTGAGTTTGTAGAAAAACAGGAAACTATGAGCGCATAAAGCCTATAACTCAGACAGAATTATAAAAGAGCTGTCGTTCAGAAAAAAAGTTATTCGATTCAGTCACTACTGTTTGAGTTTTTTCTTGTTCTGATTTTTATTCATTAAACGAATAAATCTTTACACACAGACACACACAAAGATTTGTTAGTTTAATAATTTTCATATATATGAAAAATATACAAATATATACATGTAAAATATGTAAAAAATTTACACTAATAATTGTTTATGTTTGTTACAGTTGAATAAATCATCGCATTTCACTATGCACCACCAAAGGACGTTCTAGGAAGTTCTACAGTATTCAGCATGCAGTGAGTAAAATGTGAAATATATTTGATTAGCATTTGCTTTTACCAAGGACCGTCATATTTGCGCATCATGTGTTACGTAAATTTTCGTTAGGTTGCTAATGTTCATATGTACAAACGGCCTGGCGCATACAGATGCGCATCTACGTGATCGAAATTTCATACACCCGTTTATGTCCGATAATCAATGCGAAAGCGACTAATCAGGTACCACGCGCACGCCACGCGCAAATTATCGTTTGGAGTGACGTAAATTGGTGCAGCTGCGGAAACGCCAAGTAAAAATGAGCTCTGGTAACGAATGTGGTAGTAGGATAATAAAAAAGTACGCGACATATAACTTTGTTAAGAACAAAAAATTCTATTAAACTTCACGATGCGGAATTAGCATATTATGACTTGCAAATTTGCAAAACATATACGAGTAGAAATTAAATGATGGAAATATTTGAATGTCTGCGGAGTCTGTTGTGTTTTTTTTTTTTTTTTATTGTGTGTAATATACCAAGCAATATTTATATACGCATGCTTTCTTTAATTTTTTTTTTAATTAAAATTGATGAATGGTCATTAAGAATTAATTTAAATATTTATTTTCTAGGTAGCAAAAAATGTGCGTGTTCAACTCCATAAGCTTTACATACAATATCCTAATTCTTGATTCTTTTATTAATTTAATTAATTTTTGTATATTAATTATTTATATATATATTATAATAAAATATACGTGATGTATTTATGCGTGCAAAAAATATACATATAACTTATGTGCACAATAAATATTTACGAGCTTGTTCGCAATCACTTTGTTCGCGTATATTTCTGCCACTTTACGAGCGACGCATGATTGATTATATCTGAGCCTGCCGTTAATTACTCAACGTAACATTTCGATTACCACATGCAACGGTTAACTACACCGATGTTTGAACTGATTAATATCAGTATACTTAGATTAATGTATGATGAGGATGGCAACAACACGGAACACTGAGTGTGATTAATTGCCGCAAGATAATTGCGTTTCTTTGTACTTTTAATGTCCTCTATTGTCATAGATACATACACGAGACATTTTTATGCATTAAAAAATATCTTTATTAATAATGCTAATAATATTATAAAAATAGTGTACTTATATTTCTGCGAAATATATCATGGAATAAAAATAACTATTTTTCTTACCATGTACACACACAAACAACACATACATAAATAACAAGTTGATTACTTTTTCTGTTAAATACATTTGCCTGCACTGCTGTGTGTTTTCAATACGTATATTTGCAACGTACAATTGCCGCGATTTCATGTATATTATATATGTATGTTTTTGTTTCCATATATATCCTATACAACCATCCAGTGATTATCGTATCATTAATCTACTGCTATCACAGTGCGTATCTATGCAAAACAAATTGTAAAGTCATAATTAATTATACGCAGTCCGATTAAAATATACATGTTATATTTCACGTGTCGTTCGAGTGTGTATGAAATACACAATGTCACAATTGTCACAATGTGACAAGCGCGATGCAAGCTCACGCGCTTGTCGAAAATTTGAACAGTCTGCTCGACCATATTCGTCATTACTACAATATTAAACTAAACTATAGACACATTTTTTTCCATCCATTCTCTTTGTCGTTATATTCCACGTATAACGCAAACGACGTGTCGCGCGGCATGAATCGAAAATTCCTCCTCGCAATCGACCGCGACGATTATCCGGCCATTACCTTAATTGCTGGCGTCGCTAATGCGCGTATCCACGCGCGTATAGTTATTCGAATGGCCGACGCGACGTTCCACGCACCCGGGGTCACCGTATCCGGTATCGGTCTTGCACATCAGCGTTCGCCGTTAGTTTAGCTTACCATCTCCCCCTAGAGAGACGTAGTTCTCTCGTGCGAGTGTCACGTCGAATTGCCCGGGCCAGGGTGGAATCGAGCGAGTTAAACGAGCGGATCTGAAACGTCGCCCAGACGGACATGATTGCATAGGGAAAGACTAGAAACTTCGCCCATAATCCGCAAACCGAGAGAGATTGCAACCCGAATTTCGAAAGCGCGAATTACGTATATGGGGAATAACACCTAATACTCACATATCCTGTGTCTAAAACTCGGTAACGCAATTACTCGAAAACGCATTCGATGAAAGCCAAGAGAGGTAATAAGCGCATACGGTTAATTCCTAATAATTTCATAGAGGCGGCAAACAATAAAACTTTCAGATAATCTTGGCGACAAAAATTGCCTAAAGGTAAAGTCTAAATTTCTTACTCCGAAGTATATACTATAATACTTGGAATGTGTGTGTGTGATAGATAATTAGCAAAGCACTATAGATCAGATGCTTGTGAATTCACGTCAGTACATCGTGTTAACAGCAACTACGTTCGATTAGAAATTCCTGAAGGGTTATCCACGAGTATGCCCCGACCTGTAGAAAGGCATCTAACCGAATATTGTCGTGGCTTGCGCGTAAATTATGCACTGCGACGCATACTATGCGTCGTAGTGTCCGTCCATTATCGAGAGCGCGCGAGCGCGACAACGAGCTACACGGTGAAAATGCCAAGGCGTGCAATAATATGGCTAATAACCGCTCCTCCATCCCTCCGCTATCTCGTGACTTATCTTTCTCATAGTCACCCTATCGACAGTACTGCGCAATATCACGCGGAAGTAGCACGTCGTTATAGACACAATAATTACTTCGAACATGTATGTAACAACGAATACACATCTCGGCGTATTTGGGAGATGATGAAGGGGAATGAGCGCAAAACAAATGTAATTTTTCAATCGCTTTGAGAATCATATAAAACGTAAATCGTTTTGCGATTGACGATTTCCAAGACGATTAAAATTCCGTATATTTAATCTTCTACTATATAACAGATTGTCGTAACGTGAGCGAGTTCAATCTATTGATTAAATGTTATTAAAATTCCGCGAACGTGAATAAAAATAAAGCACGTATAAACAATGAATTGCACAAAAATTGTTTTACACGCAGAAATTATTTTTTAATAAGCGAAGATGGAGAGAAAATCACGAGCGCGCGCGTGAGTGTGCCTGTTTATATGTATATAACAACTCTGCAGATTCGTTGAATTTAGATTACAAAAGAATCAGATCAGGAACAAATCAATGCGCGTATGACATATTGATATTCAATGAATAGGAATTATTGCGCGGTGCAATAGATAATAATAAAACCGAACTCGTATATCATCATTATTACTTTATCGCAGTGACGTTGTCGTCATTAGTACATAAAACTGCTTTGCAGAAAGAGAAAGATAATCGGATCAATTAACAATTCACTAAGAAATTGAATATGATCATTCGGCGCGAACATTGGGCACACATATAAAGAATTCAGGCAATAATTTTCATAAAAAAAGAACTTAGCGAGCCTCAAGGACGCAACTTAAGAGCTCGCATACATTTACATGCGGTTTTATGCGGTAAACTATAAATTGGAATTAACCGGCGAGGGGGCGGAGAGAGGGAGTAGGTATGCAGCCGAGCAAGTTTGGAAGCTTTCCAAGAGCGCGTAGCGTTGTATTGACGCTGCGGATCGCGGCGTAAAATGCAGGACACAGAGAAAAGTGCGGTTGCGCATACGGCAGCGCAAGGTGAAATCAAAATTGTCGAGACATGTTAAAAAATAAATAAATAAAAAAACGAGAATAAGCGCTCGACGCACCAATGCTGGCCGTATACACGCTGGCCAGCCTTCCCCCCCGCTATGCGTACACAGGTGCGGCGTAGTGCAGTGCTTAACTCGAACGCGGTACGCCATTACGTTGCGAGTTTATGGCGCCGCCTCGGTGTAACCGCCATATTCTGGACTGTACAGGAACGACGGAAAAATATAACCCACTACGTCGTTATAATTAGCCCTCCATTACATTTAACGTCCATTAACGTCGTTAGTTTCGAAGCGGGCGTAGCGGGTTCGGCGGGGAAGGGCAACGCGACGGACAGGAGTTTCTACGTGAAATCCGCGCAAGCATGAAATTTCGTCGATGTTAAATTGAGCGAATCTGCCATTTCGATGTCAATTAATATTCCACGCTCCGTTTTGTACTAATCGCTCGCAGGAAATTCCGCTCGAGAGCGGAGCGCGCCAACTTAAGTTCCATTAAATTATATAAGAGCGTATAACATACGATTCGCGGACAATAATTACCGCGATATAAATTGCGCGGGGAATTTTCTTTTCGACGAAATCAATATTCTGTTGCATAGCCAATCGAAACTTTTTTGCGTTGAAAGGGATAAAAGTTAGGAAAGCCGTTACATTTGCAATCAATGGAAGCGATTAATATGCGATTAAATTTTTACGTATCCTTCTGCTTTTTAATTCTCATCTTTCTAAATGTCACTATTAACATACTTTTGCAAAGATTTGAGGGAATGGCGGAAAATACCATTATACTTCAGATCCATTAACGTCCCAGTTTTTTTCGAAAAAGATGGCGTTTGCGGTAATCATCTTTCTGAGAGCTCTGCGCAAAGATTTCTTCTTCATCTATTATCATTGGCTGCTATTAATTCCGCATGCTTTTTTTACTGAAAGATTCAGAATAAGATAGAACTTTGCCGTGAAAAGGGAACGTAAATAAGAATTAAAAATTCTTAACGAATATTCCGATACCGATTTCGTGCCAATATATTTCGTCAACATTTACTAACCAAGTTAAAAGAAGACGTTGCCGTTTGTTAAAGGAATTATTGCCTGCACAAAGGCAACGCATTAAAAAAACATTTAAGTTCCTTTGCATCATGTAATTTCCTATCTCATCCATATAATTTCCTATCGAAATCCTGAGATAGATTATACCTCTCCACTCGAATAAGCGACTCACTTGTCACGATTAGTCAGACGAACTTTTCACGATGATGCCTCTTGCCTCAATCTTCTCCCGCTAATTGAATCTATTCGTGAATAAAATTCGCACTCGCTCAAAGGCGACTTCTCGGCGAGACGATCACTTTATAGTTTTATCTTAAAAACCCTTCGAGTAACAAAGCGGCGAATATTCCAACTACGCTCAGTTGCCTTCCTAAACTTCCTATTGACAAGTATTGCCCATGATTAACGAGAAGAGGGTACTTGCGAAGTTGTTGCAAAATCTTGGCGACTTGAGAAGGGTCATCTATAATCTGAGCTCACAAAACGATCTCACTTTCTATCTCTCTCTCTCTTCGATTCGTAACGACTCTTAATGACCGCGATTCATTCAGTATGCGTATACAAATTGCCAGGAAAGTCTAGCATAATCTATTCCCTTTCTTTGGGCAGCACGGTAGAATCCAAAGAACTCTTTCAGGTCGGTGTGAAAGCTTTTTCTTTCAATTTGTGAAAGTTCCGGATTAACGATCAATTCGAGGAGAGAGACGTGAAACTTGATGTTTTTTTCTCTCATCAACTTTGTACGCGAATGTTTGTCGTCGCTTTACGTGTGATTACCACGTCCGATTTATTTTACATATTACTTTTGTATGCGTGTGTATAAATGCACACGCACATCTCCCATGTATTTTAATATAATTTAAGTTTGTGTCGCATTTTTTTATATAGTTTATTTCCAAAGAAAAATGACATTTTCTCAGCGCAGTTTCTGGAATACGATCTCAAACACGTTATCCGAGAACACTGACACATTTGGCAACGAAATTCAATCCGCTGACCGACTTTTCCACTCACGGGATTTTCAAAACGAATACCACAATGTTTACGATAGTATTGCCAAATAGCAAAACTTTTCTCTATCAATTCACTCTTCACCGAATAGCGCAAGCGCGAAAACTATTCCGTGCAAAATTTCAAAAATTCCACAACAAGGTATTGCATTTTAATTTATTACAGTTGCAACAGCAAACGTGTATATGTAAATTCAAAGAGATTACACGTATATACATGTGTGCACACATACATACATATATATTCGTCTCTTTTATGGGTAAACATAAATTTTTTTGTAAGCAATATTCAAGTGCGGTTTTGTTCTTAACGCACTCGGCCATTTCGAATTCTTTTTCGTGCGGCAAAAGACCAAGATCGTCGCGCCAAATGCGCATTCACAAATACATCCGTAATTTCCAGCTGCCGCCACTTGGTTGCACATCCGCTTCCGAGCTTCTTCCCTACTATCTCGCACTCAGACACCATTCGGTTCTCTCTCTCTCTTTCTCTCGTGCAACATTTAGCCGCTCTGCAAAATAACGAGAATGTAATTTTCTAGGATGCATATTATTATCATCGGCAGGACACATCGCCTCCATGACTTCATTCTCCGCTTCGCTCGCCACATTCGACTCAACGAGCGTACATTGAATTTTCGCGCTGTTTTCCTTTCCTTTTATTCGAGGATACGCTGCAGTTTGCTCTCTTTCTTTCTCTCTCAAGTTTTTTATTTTTCGTTAGCTATATTTATCTTTCTCTCGCATCTAAATCATATCTTTCTTTTCTCGCCTTCTCTCCCTCTTTCCCATATTCTATTTCATATTTCTGCAAATTGTGACGATACAATAAAAATATTCCGAGAATATTGCCTTGCGTCACAATCTCGCAGCACTGTGCACACGCAAGTTGTGCTTTGACGATCGTTGAATTGTTCCGTTTGTTCAAAAAGAATTTGCAATTTATTCTTGCGCGTATTTTGACATTTAGTATTACGTATTGTTAAATTAAAACTTATAAGAAATTAAATTAATTACTTAAATTAAGACTATGTATTAGTTTAAGACGTATGTCACATATGAGAATATGTTAATAAGCGCGTGAAGAAATCTTCACCCTCTCTTTTATCTTATAAAGCATTTTACTTTACAAATACACACACATAAGTAATATGTAATATATGAGTAAACGATCTTAAAAGAATTAATAATCATCTAGCCGTTAAAATGCGAAATGAGCAATCGTAGAGAATTAAGATAGATAAGTAGATTCAATAACAGTAGTTTCGGTAACATTTCTATCAACCACAATTTATCATCGTGTTACTACGGATGCGCAAGGTAAGTTCGCGGAATGCGCAAAATTGCTGTCTCTAACAATAGAAAATCACCCTAAACTTTCTCATAAGCTCGCTACATGAATTCACAATGTGAATTCACCCGCTTAAATCAACTAGCTAAACGTTCGTTTACCGAAATTTTGAACAAATTTCTCTAAATAGAACGAACGTTAAACAAATTTTAAGATAATCGTGTAAAAAAACGTTATACAAATTTTAAGTTAATCGTGTAAAAATGTACAATATACAAACATTCGAATTGAAACCAATGATACAAATTGTGCATAGCGCGAAACAGAAGTTATACCACTTTGATACGCATTATCCGTAAGTAAATGATACGCTTAATTGTTATAGCTATACAAACTAGCAATTAGTTTCTAGTTCAGTACATCTCTCGGATCTGTCAGCTTGATATCTATCTTCCAGTTGTTCTATCCCTTCACCATCAGCAAGAATCTCGCGAGAACGAGAGAACTCATCGTGCTCGAATTTGTCCCTGGAGTTTCACGATTTAATATTCGAGCGTGTCGCCTTGATATTCAGTGGACAGATATTAGTATGTAGAGGAGCGCGACGGAGCAAGTTTCACGATGGATTTGCTTCGCCTCGTTGTGTGGCGAGTGTCGAATTCACTCGTGGAAAACTAACTGGAATATGCACGCATCTAAAAAGCAACTTTCAAAACACGTCTTGAAAAAAGATGCAACATTTCTTCACGTGACACGAATGATGATGCGCGTGCGTCAATAGCGTGTTTTATACATTTAGGAATATCAATACGTGTTTCTCTTTTTTTTCTCTTTCTCTCGCAATAAAATAGTTGTTCATTACTTGATTCAACAGAAAATAAGTTACTCTAGAATTGGTAAAGCGACTGCACGGAATGCGAAAAGTCTGAGTTCGACTTCTAGTCAAAGTGTTTTTTTCGCAATGGATTTTTCAAATTTTATAGGAAGGTAAAATAGGTAATTTTTATATAATGGAGATGTACCTAAATATTAAACAACTTAGGTGAATTTTCGGATTGAAACTAATTCAAATTTTCAAATACATTAATTAATAAAATAAAAAATAGCAAATAGATTGTTAATATTATTTGTCGCAATAAATTTGATAAGTCATTGATAGCACAATTCATTGATTTATTCACTTCATTCTCGATATAACAATATTTTACCGGTCGTAAAAATCATCGGTACGCTTTCATCAAACCGAACCGTCAATTCCGCCCGCCAATTTGAAATTGGAGAAGGTGAAACCTCTTTCATGGTTAGCGTTTGTCACCGCTCGACATTTTCGATTGCATCGTGTCCCACCGGATTAATTGGTCTCTTTTTTGCCTTTGTCTCTCTCGCCGAGACCGATTCATTTTTACTTTCAGTTTTTTTAAACACATTCGCGCATATTTTTCAGTCTCTTTTTCTTTCTCTTTCTCTCTCACATAAAATCTTATTTTGCATGTTTTTGCTTTATCAATGTAATTCACGTATGTCTAGACACACATGTTCCAATTCAGTTTCGGATAAATCAATAAAAGACTTTCATTACATGCGCGAACATGTGCAATGTCACTAATAAGTTGCGTTTGACTCTAAGCGCAGTAACAACTAAAATCAGTTACTGCAAGTTACGTGAATATGAGTTCGAAAACATGCAATTCGTAGAAAATCGATACAATAGATAGTCAAATTAACACGCGATGGGATAAATACCGATTTATGAGCTTGTGCGTCCTAGTGGAAATCTCGACGGCAAAATTTTATCTACGCGCAATAAAAGTCAATCGCGCGGGAAACGATCGATACATTTCCGTTGTCGATGAGCCAACAAAAGCTTTAGCTGCTTTCTGGTCTTCGAGAGAGAGAAAGAGAGAGAGAGAGAGAGAGAGAGAGAGAGAGAGAGAAAGAGAGAAAGAAAGAAAAAGAGAGAGAGAGAGAGAGAGAGAGAGAGAATATGCTTACCTCTTTAATCAAAAATTTTGTTGACAATCTTGCACCTATTATTTATTGCATGGTCAACGGATCGGAAGGTCTCTGACCTCCGCAATGTGCAGCCGTTGACTCTAGTCACATTCTAATAGGATTATTACGACTACGGATGGCTGGTTGCCACTGCTGCATCTATCTCTTGTCTTTTTCTTCGCGCCCTGCCACTTTTCGTTCTTTGCTACACCCTTTACATGCTAATGTCTCGCCGCTGAATATCATACGAGCGAGTTCTGAATATGAAATAGTTTGAAATTGGAAAGGAAACCTTGTCTCGTTTTCAACCCGATGTTCTCTATCTTTCTCGGTCAGAACGCACTGTCGACTGAGCGTATCCTGACGAGGACAAATAGCGGGGCTACTCCTCATCTACTTCTGTCTCTTCAAAAATACTCGGAATAAGAAGCAGACGGAACTTGTGCGAATCTCGTCGTTTTCGCGGCGATTAAACCTTCACGGACAGACATGGATCTTCCAGACTCATTAAAAAAATTGCGTATTGGCGTTTCTAGTAAAACTTAGGTTTTTTTAAACGCTTATATCTTCGAAACTACTAGAAAGTTTTTCAATTTGTTTTTTTTTTTTTTTTATCAACGCAGAATCGTTCAAACTTTTGATTTAAAAAAACAAAATTGAAAAAATATTGATTTTTCGCGGAGATGTTTGATTTTAAAGTCGCGTGAGTCTCACAGTCTGACTCGTAGGTCATTTTTTAGATCTGTCCGCGAGGAGTTAAGTGCGATGTTGCGCATGGTATATTATTATCTGTCTAGCAGTTGTATTATCTTCATAAAGAGTGTATTTGTAATGTTATGTTAAATATTGCAAGGCCGTTTTTACACTGACAGCAAAGGTAAATTATACGCGTTTACAATTGTGCAAGAGAGATATTGTAATTATTTCCGGATGTGTGTGAGTTGCACAAGCGCTGCTTGCGCAACTTTTGCGCGAGGCAGCTCTTGAGCGTAATTTTCTACGGTGCATAATTTTGTCTTACAGAATTAAAATACGTATACGTATCAATTACATGAAAATTGTAGGATGAGCGGCTTTTGATTGACGGGATATCGATAATTGAGTGAAAATTCCGTTTTATAAATCAGGTTTTAGACGTATCGGATCACACACACGATCGACGTCACGCGCACGCGCATTTGCGTTAATAATAAATTACGTCGAACAGCCAGTACCTCATCATGACTAATCTACGGCATTTTGCTCTCTCCTATTTCCACACTTCCGGCAACACACATCGCCTTGTAAATTGTTACAACTTTATGCTAAAAATTCACACTGTGCGTTATTAAACACGTTCGCCAACAACATGTTGCTACTTGCTGATAACGTACATATTGAAAGACGTCGATTACAAATTTATTATTCGTTAATATGCATCGCGATATATTGTGCTCGGTGATTTAATTTTCTGTTTAATTTGCTTCAAATTGCGCAGCGCACGAGAATAATGTGCAACGCATACTGCGCATAAATGACTTGTTCGGACATAAATGATGAATTACTTCTTGTAACGAATACAGCACAACAATTGGTCAACATTCTCTAATAACCCTCTGTCAATTTAATTATTCGATAATACAGTTTAACGAAAAAAGGATCAATTCAACGGCAGAAGCCGTTTATAAAGCAGCTAGCAAATGTGCAAGTCCTTTTGATCGAGTAACACGTTTATCCCATTTGTTTCTGATAAATTTTTGTCAAATCCTCTAACGTAAACTTACATTTAAACCATCTTCCAAGCGGATGACCGCACAAATGCGTCACATTGTGCTCGATATCGTTCATAAATCATTGATATTTATAAAATGAGATATTACCTCGCAATGGGTCGATGATTTCCCGAGGTATAATCATATAATCATCAAGCGCACGATACAAGCACTGAGTCAATTTTGACGGAGTCGCCATCTGCGCTAAAAATAGAGATTTCTGAAATTTATGGTTTTCATTTCTTGAACAACGTCGGGACGTGTTACTTGCGCTGTACGTGACGAAAATATTCAACCGGTCAAACGATGACTACAGCGTGTTCTGGAAACGCAGAACAGAGTACGAGAACAGAGTAAGGCACATACACTTTTGTGTACATAAGTAGCATGTGTGTTGTACCTACCGAACGGTTTTATCCATAAAAGATATTGTCTTTATTATTTTTGCCTTACGTGTATCGTCCGAGTAAAACTTCAATACAAACGAAAACTGCAAACTGATTTTGCGACGTTAACTGAAGAACTGGTTGAATATTGATATGAATAGTTGTGATACAACATATTGTAATATGTAAATAATTAATATTAACTAATACGAGTAAGTGATATCGTGATTAAAAAGCGAGAGAATAATGTAAGGATGTGAGAGAAAGTGAAGCAGAAATCATTGATCTCGCAGATAAGATAAGAGCACACGAGTACGAAGTTGCTTTCTTTTTTTATCTTATATGTCAAAATATAATATGACTATATCTAATGATGCGTAGTAAGATGCGTGGGTAAATGAACAAAAAGAGGGGCTTCCAAGTACTTTTGCATTATTGTACAATCAGAAATCTTTATAGTGGCCTAACTATTAACGAAAACGTTTATGATTACAATTTTTTATTGAACAGAGGATCATGAATACACTTTTCTTCACGACGTAAGCGAGCTCCTTGCCAGAGGCCAAAATGGATCGCGGACGAGAAAAAACCATAATGCCACGCCAAATATACCAGACCTTATCTATTTGTGTGTGTGTGAGAACGCTGCAAGTGAGTATCAGCCGTCAAAACTATCTCGCGAAGGAGGCCCGTTTCCCAGGACGACGTCCGGCCTGCTTTCATCATAAGAAAGCGCCGACAGAGTGAATTGGGTCAGTGCTCTCACGACGATCGATCTTAGATTATATCCAGACGTCGTTTCATTCAAGAAAGTTCAAAGTTTATCCGTGTATGTCGCGTCCTCAGAGACCGGTGAAGATAGTGAAGTGTCATGCAAGGTTATCTCCGACCCCCGCAGCATCGGACAGGACATTCGGAATCCTTCAAAAAGAAACTGTTAAACTCATCACCGGCTCGTTGCAATCTCGAAAACACCGTCAAAGCTATGTGTTCCACAAACGCGACTATAACAAATACAATTCCGAACGCAAAAGCTCTACCGGCGCGGCAGAAATTCGCCATGAAGATCTTCGCTTTGACATTTTCGCGTTTGTGTGTGAGTGCGGTATAAAATAACAAACTCGAGCTCTGTGATAACAAGATTTTATTCTCGCTCATTGTATTTTTCTACGCTTGCGATCGTGAATATCTTTACTGTAAAAAAAAAAAAAAAAACGAATACATATTGCCGCGTGGTGTGGTCGCGCGCGTGCACACAGACACACGCAAATGGACGAAGAACCACAAAGAGACTAGAAGAATTCTCCGGAGAGACTAGAAGTAAAAGCAATTGCCCCACGGTACGAAGAAGTCGCGTCTTATTTCTGCTGAAGACACGCTCGCGGAAAGTCTCGGACGACCTCGAGAAGAGGTTATTATCCGTTACGAACCGTCGTGAGATGAACGAGTGTAGTAGTACCGAAAAATGGAAGACGAAGAGAACGTGGAGGTGAGAGTCTAGAAAAGGGAACAGAGAGCCGTAAGAGGATGGTATAGGAGGCAGAAGAAGAAAAGAAGAAAAGAAACGGCAATGAAACGGAATGGAAAGAGTGTGAAGAAAGGGAGAAGAGGTCTCGAAACATCGTTGTCGCCGACTTTCCAGAAGTCGACCTATTCTACTTCGTCTTTTCCCGAAATTCCTTGGATTCTCAGGAATTATGGAATTCCAGGCCCTCGACAAAGTCGCGTGGTAATGTTAAGTGGCGAGCCATTAAAACGGGAAAAGTACAGCGCAATAAAAACGATAATGATAATATAAGCACGTACTCGTATACTGCATTATTTCTTTTCTTTCTGTTTTTGCTCACTTAAAAATTTAATATGTTGCCATATTGAATATTATAAAATACGTGCATTCTCTTCCACGTACTTTTTGCGTCAAATAACTGAAAAAAAAAAGATTACGATTATACTTAAGAGTCTCTCATGTAATCGAAATGGACTATGAAGAATCGTGAGCGATCTTCATTTCGAGAATAATGTCGAACTCGACGTGATTAACATATCTATGTAGCAGCGAGAAAAAGGAAAGAACGAAAGGACGTACCACTGATAGTCGAAGGAGCAGAGCTAAAAGGAACAAAGATGCTCGCGACGGGCAAATAAGAGATTGAAAGATTTTTTTTTTTTTTTTTTTTTTTTTACTTCCGTGATCTAAATCTTAGAAATTCTTAAAGATTTGCAAAAAAAAAAAACAAAAAAGAAAAAGTAATTTCTTCGTGCACAATATTTCTTCACATATCTCGAGATTTAGTTACAAAACAATATATGTTTGTTTTTAAAAATACATTATTGTTATAACGAGGACGATGACAACACCAGAAGATACTGGAACGGTCGACAAGGACCTCGAGAATTGTGCGCGTGACTGATGCTCGCGATAAAAGAGGGTCCAGATGCAAAGATGCGAACGAAAAACAGCCCGTCGTTTTTCATCGCACCTGTAGATACGGGGAAGCGCGCAATCTGTTCCGGCATAGAGCGTGAGTAGAATCGATTGGAGGGATACGGATGAGGCTGTACCGGCGCCAAGCTCGAGTTCCATTAGGCGCAAACGCTAACGCTCGGTGGTCCGTGCAACGGAAACCCTTCATCGTGCAACGCGCGCGACATGCACTCGCAAGTGTCTCGCACGCTTTGATAACCGTTGCAAAAAGATCGACCGAGTCATTAAATTTTGAATTTCTCATGCTCTTTGCTAAAACTGTTATTTATTTATTTTTTTTTTACAAAAACGCGAGTTTTTACGTCAATTTGAACGATAGATTTAGTGACCGTACAAGAACGAACTAAATAGATCATTTATTTTGGTGGAAATAAGAAGATATATTTTCGTCAAACCTTTTTTCCTTTCGAGTAGGTATTTATAGACGTCTTCATAAGCCACTATACGGCACGTGAGCGGAATCACGTGGAAGTTCCTAAAACAGCTCGGCTGTAAATTTTCAAAAACGCTTTTTACGTACGCTCTCTTCGTGATTAAGATACATCGTCGATTGCTCTTTGCAAAAAACTATATTCGTGTATGCGCTCTTTGCGAAACGTATCTACGCGCAGAGGGATTTCAGAGCGATTGGAACAGCAGATACGAGAAGATAATAAATCCTTTATGCGTAATATTTACATCAATCTTACTTTCTCATTACGTCGTACAAAACATGGTATCATTCAGATTGATTAAAATTAAAGAGTCTTTACTGTGCGATAATATTACTTTCCAAGATATATAAATATTTTATCCCTTTTAACAATTTATTTATTTTTTGAACAAATTTTCTGCGATAGCAAAAGTTGCGAAAATTATGTACCAGTTCTCCTCGGCTCCGACAGCACTAATTCAATTACTTGATCGATGGCATCTTTCGGCACACCTCATCTAACTCCGATAATAAAAATCACGCGAAATTTTCGCGTGATCGAAAGCTCGTGATAAAACCGCAAGGTAGTAAGAACGAACGATAAGCAGAGATCGATCTTTTTCCTTCTTCTTTTTTTTTCTTAAATAGTTACGGTTATCGGTACGAAGCTACCTCTCTCTCTCTCTCTCTCTCTCTATCGGAAACGACACGTGAGTGGAATCAATTGGAAGATAGGAAAGTAACGGTGGCGGCGTTATAGCATCGAAGTAGAAGTTCCATTAGTCCGGGCAACTCGAGAGGCAGCTCTCTTCGTACACTCGGATAGCCTTGCGACCGAACGACGCGTGCTCTCGCAGCTGCACGACGATCAAACAAGTTTCTTGGAACTCGGACTCTCCCTGTACTTCTCGGGACAATGACTTGTAATTAAGGGTAAGATCGACCGCCTGATATTCTCCGCGATGGTTCGGAAACTACGACACCGGAAGTTTCGAGGTTCTCCTCTAATGACCTACATTGTACACACGCAGAAAGAGAGAGAGACGGATACCAACCAATAAATCTAACCGATAAATCCGATCCATCATTTGACAGTTTATTTATTTGACGCTGTTATTTATGAAGAGTTTTTTACGACACGCGGATATATTTCCCTCTCTTCAAAATTTCTCAATTATATATATGCGAGCTTTTCGGCAACCACCTCGATAAAAAGAAAAATGCGTAAACCATCAATATAGTCTCCTGTCACGAACCAATTCAATACACAATTGAGAATTCCACGGATGTTCCGACTTCTCTTCCACCCCTCTACCAAAACTTTTACCAAAGCGTTCTCGCAGCCACGTGCTCTCCCTTTCGGTACACACGGAGATCTCATCATGAGAAATCGTGCGTACAAGTCGATTCGTTTATCGAAGCGGAATGCAAGTAGTAGGAGATCTGTGACAAGAGCGACGACGAAGCGGGAGCCGCTTGAAGACAACGCGAAGAGAGAAAGACGTCTTCTCTGGAAACGCTTGAGAGCACACAGAGTTCAAGAATCCTATCCCCGTAAAGAAGAGAATTGAGAGAGGAAAGCTTCTTCGTGAAACTGGATAGAAACGCGCCGTCGATTGTCCGACACGTGACCAGAATGCAAAGAAGCGTGCTTTCTCGAATTTCGCATTTCTGCCTTCCGCGAATCGTCGCCGAGCCTCGTTTCGATACGGTGTTCTGCAGAGATATGAGATCAGAAGCGTGTGTGTCTCACGCCCGTAAAAGCGTCCAAATCGAATCAAACCCGTGCGCACCGGAAATTCAACGACGAGATTATGATAGACAGTCTTTTACGGCGTCATCAATCTCTGTGTCGCCGCGAGTCGCCGTATAGTCGTCGCGCGGATTTTTATTGGCTGCGCGCGTGAATAAAATACGAGACCGGGATTGATATTGTTTCCGCGACGAAAATCAGTTATGCGAGGAGAAACGAGTCGCGATATTGTACTCGGAAATAAGCGAGAAGTTTTTCAGAATTCGAAGCACAAAGTACGCGCGTGAGAAACCCGGGATAGAAAATTTTATATCGCGAATATCATAGTACACGATGAAAGATGCTTTTCTTATATATATACATATATATATGTATATATATGTATATATATGTATATATTCTTTCTTATATACATATATATATACATGTATATATATATGTGTATATGTATATATA